>OX439387.1:17337446-17504618 GCA_949319315.1 Zelleria hepariella
CAAATTTAATAATATTTCTAATTGTTGTTACTTGCCAGCCATTCCCAGCTCGGGCGTGGAAGTGAAACAAGGCAGCGCGGTCAGGCTACCATGGGACCAAATAAATTAGCACAACTTCACACCGTGAGGACAGCCGCGTATAGCCTGCGTTAATAATAACTTTAGGTGGAAACTAACTTTCTGTTTCCATCTCCATTTGTGGACTCGTCTCTCGAGAGGATCTTGAAACTAAAATTAGTCTGGATTCGAAACTGTGTAGATTATTAAACCTTTTTAATCTTTTTAGAAGCGGTGGTGGCCTAGTGGTAAGAACAATGGACTCGGAAGCGAGAGACCCAGGTTCGATTCCCGGTGCGGGCATGTACCGATGACTTTATTTCAAAGTTACGTACATTTGTGAATTTGTAGTAGCAATACCACTCGCTAACTGTGAAGGTAAACATTGTGAGGAAACCCGAGCGTATGAGGCATTATACCCTAACGCGAAAATCGCCAATTCGCACTGAGCAAGCGTGATGATTAAGCTCACACTTTCTCTCTGAGAGAAGGCCTTTACCCAGCTAGTGGGATATGTACAATTGTATAAGCTACATCTTAATTTCTTACGTTTAATCTTTTTAGAGCACTCGCCCGTGACGTTCAATTCTTGGCTCAAAAATGTGTTAATCCTCAATACATTGTATTAAGTATGCTGATAGGATGGTAAGGATGCTGGGCATTTGGGCAAGCCTACTCCATCCAAAACACCCATCTAGTGTGAGTGAAGGTGCTTCTGGACATTGCAAATCAAACGCAAACGCCAAAGTTTTCTGTGGTAAGCTAAGAAAAACAATACTACACACTTTTCTCTCCACGTCATTACAGAGAAACCGAGTTATTGAATTGGCTCTCATATTAACAAAAAAAAAAAAATACAAGGGCTACGGTCTTTTCTAAGAACATGATATTTTCAAATGTCAGGAGACATTTTGATAAATGTTATAATGTAAACATTGAGTGACACGCATCCTTTGGTGCGCAAGTCTGACTTTGTGGAGAAAAAGATTCACTAATTTTAGGACGCTGAGGCTCAGTAAGGGTGGCATTAATAGTCGTCAGCTCAAGTAGGTGATCTCTGAAAACAAAACTTGTTAATGTCAAGCTTGAGTATCTGACAGCATATTAATAGACACTATCTTGAGCTTCACATTGACATTAGCCAAGGCTTGACGTAAGCAAATTTTGTTTTCTGAGATCATCTACGAGCTCGATCTTGAGCTGACGACTATTAATGCCACCCTAAGACGATAAATAAATAAGAAGTGGAATCTTCTGTCCCTCCTTCTCTGGCGAGTAAACACAGAACAAGTGGTGTCAATCCCGCTCCGTGATTTAAATCAGCTGATAAATATTTAGCGATCGGACGGCGGACGCTATATTTAATTCAAAATCTGTTGCCTCCATTTGCATAAACAACTGAACCTAAAACAGACGGTGGCTCGTTCCTGTTCTCTTACTTCTTGCGATTGTCTTATAATAAGCCAGTATTAGCTATATGAAGACCCGATCACCACAATCCGAAAGCGGCCATATGCTGGAAACCTGGCGGAGGCCCGCGATGACCCGGAAGACCCATCAGACGGAAGAGATCCGCTCTCTCTGAGACCAAATAGAAGGGAACAATTTGGCCAGAGCTACCCTCCCTAGCCATAGAAAGCCCTTGTGTCGGCCTCAGACTACACGGATGAGTATCGGGACCAAAGAAGAGAAGAAAAAGAAGTAGCTATGTGAAGAAGAAACTTTTCTTGCCACCAGTTTATCAACGCGACGTCCACAACTCAGAAACAAACAATCCAATGTATAATCTTGGACCTTTCTACAATTTTTAGGTCGAAGGCTTTACGTCACCCGACTCTACAAAAAATAAAGGCTTTCAGACCAAATATAATATAATTTTATTGCACAAAAATCGACTTCACTGGCGAAAAGGTAAGCCCAGTTATTAAGCTATTGCACTAATTCCGAGTGATTTGCTGTTGTCTGTTCAGGGGTTCCGTTCTCCATTTCCAAAGTTCTTTACCAGATCTTTTTTTATGGTGTGCCTCCTCCCTTTTTAAGTCAGTTTAAAATAAAGTTGTGGGAACATTGAATGACACACTTGGGTACTCCTTTTACTTCACGTAAGCTTCAATAATTGTGGTTGTTTTTGCAGCGATTGTTTCTGTCGGGAAGAGCCCTACGGGTGGGCCCTGAGAGTTTAGTTATCTCCACTAAACCCATCGAACAATATCGCCCCTTTGTACCTACTGAGTAAACGTACGACTCAGCACAAAATAACAAACATAGAAGGTGCTCTTTGCACTCATCATATCAAGCCTTTGCATCTACGTAAGTAATGAGATGATTTATAAAGCGTCTAGCGGCACCTTCACTCACACTAGATAGGTAAAGTGACCACTCAGACGCTGCAGTGTCTGCAACATTTTTTAGGTGGAGTAGGCTTGTTCAGCATCTATTCTAACATCAATACTAATAGCTAAGTCAGCCTAGCCCACAGGAAAGATAGGTCAATGCGTCAACCCAACTTAGCCCCGGTTTCCTTACGATGCTAAAGTGAAAGTGAAAGTGAAAGTGTAAGTGAATAGTGCTGTGTGCTAACGGTGAAGGAAAACGTAATATTCTTACACCTTTAGAAAATATATCTTCACGTCTGTCTCGGTGAAAAATCGGTATGTTGTGCCTTTTTAAGCAATAATATTAGTAAGTAAGAGGTAGCCTGTACAATTGTACATGTCCCACTAGCTGGGCAAAGGCCTTCTCTCAGAGAAAGATTTCAAGCTTAATCACCACGCGTGCTCAATGCGGATTGGCGATTGTCGCAAGGAAAACATCATGAGGAAACCTGAGCGTATGAGGCATTAACACGAAAAATAGTTTTTTTTTTGTTTAAATAAAGTGGACCCTCTGTATGGTCCAGCGAGCACCCGGGGCGATGGCGTGAACTCCCGCTTCGCACAAATGGACGGTACAGCTGAGCCCAACTCGAATTGCTTTGTGTTTTTAATAATCGCAACCCGATATTCAATTAAACGGCCCCAAATAATTCAAATGGCGTAGAGTTGGTTATTTTTCTTTTGTGGAAACAGACCGTATGGACTGCGATATTATAAAGTAAAAACCGCTTAAAATGTGCTCGCAATAGAGGCGAGAATATTCAAATGTTTTCTGATTGTACTCTTACCTCACTATACTATTTGGAATCATAATCATTTTGTGTATTGTATTTATGGATAGAAACTTTCTAGACTTGTAAACCTCAATAAATGAGCCGAGTAAAAAATTAACTTTCGGTCAAAATTAAATAAGATATTATACCTACAATACTTTCAGAAAATTAATACTTTGAGCAGTCGTAGGCTTTGAATTAATTACATTTTAAGTTTTGTTGAAAACTTAATTGCGAAGCCATACAAATGTTTCATGATGAAAATTAAAATATTTACGAAAATACTTACAATGTCGAACATTTAATACGTTGTCTAAAATAAGTAGGTACATACGCCATGCCACTTCTCAAAGTTGTACAGACAACCTTATCACACCAGAAACATATTCATGTAACATGTTTCCAAGACAAGACGCACCTCGCACTATCAAAAAGCTATCAGATCTCATGTAGAGCCAAGCTTCTTACTCTACAGGCCCTAATTCTACAAGCCCTGACTTCAAAAACTCTACATCTTAGTCAAAATATGTGGCTTGGCCGTTTACTTATGATATCTCTTTTTGTTTGATTGGCGCCTTTATTCGCGCGGTAAGTGCTGCCAGTATGGCACGTACTGTGGCCGTACAAAATTATGTAATAATAGGAATATCATACAATACGAATGCAGAACTGCCTTCGATTTATTGATGGGAGGTAATGCAAACCGTGCAAACAAAGTACCACAAATAATATCGCATCGTGAGCCACCGGAGTTTACAAATGCTATCCAATGCGCGCGTGGAACAGACCACGGAGGGATAGAGGACCTACTTTGGTATACCTATAGTCAGCGACACGCTAGGATATCCCGTGTCAGCGGGTTCTTCGTAAGAGCTCTTACCGCGTCAATGGAACAAAAATCCTAGCTTGGACCGATTGTTATGACTTGATCAGCCTCGTTCTTTCGATTAATTTGATTTCACGTGGTCAAAACCTGTTTAATTTAAGTGATTTTGTACATATTTTGTTCCTTCAAATCAGATCATAGTGCGGGATTTCTGCAGAGCGCTGTAATACTCTCGTGTTGATCCGCTAGGCAAGCTAATAAACCACTGGCACTCAACCTACATTCCATCTACTTGTCTCGAGAGCGAGGGGACGCCGAGTGGATACATTTGCTGTCCTAGTGACTGTATTTGATGAATGAAAAGGAAAAAGTTGGCGTTTGTTTGTCTACCTATTGCGACTGTAAGGTATTCATCACAAAACCTACCAAAACCAAATTCTCCTTTTACGCTACTTCGAAAATCGTAACAGCGAAATGTTTCATGCACGAAACAATTGATTTTGAATGCACGCCCTTTTGAAAATCTCAAACTCGAATGTCTTTACTTCTACCACGTTACTCCGAAGAACATTATTCCGAATAAAGCTACTGCGAAAGTACGCTACTGAGAATATCGCTACCGCGAATGAACTTTATTGCGAAACACGGAACTACGAACGAACTTTACTCCAAAGTACGCAACTCCGAATAGGTAAAAATACCAAGGTCGAGTGTTTGACCGACCAATATTGGCCAAGGTTGGATACTTCGAAACTTGGTGTGATTATAAGAGGGTGAAAATGAGGAACTACTGATGTATCTTATGTCTTCAGAAAACATGAGTAAGTAAAGGGTGTAGCATCTGGGTAGTTGTAAAGTACCCTTCGCCCGCACTTACTTCTTTTATAGTTTACACAAAGTGACTAAACTCGAATCAGCCGGGCTAACGGTTCTTGAACTCTTTTCGAGAAGCCGGCAACTACTGTACGTACATCTATAGTAATTTTAAGTACACATGCATAACATACTTTCACAGTCAGTTCTTCAACCGGATAATCGGAAGCACCAACATACTAAATCACCAATCAACTAAATCACTGAACAGTAAACACATAACAACATTTTAAATTTTAAATACTCCCAGCATAATATTTTCTTAGGTTTGCACGAGCACTATACATAATTTAAACACAGATTTTAACGGATTTAACACTCGTTTTATTAACTTTTTACATTTTCCAACGTTTCGAAACGTTTCGAAACGTTGGAAAATGTAAAAAGTTAATAAAACAAGTGTTAAATCCGTTAAAATCTGTGTTTAAATTACTCCCAGCATTTTAGTTTAAAATAAGCATATATTCTGATAAACGGCTGAACCGATTTTGAACATAGCTAAGAGGCCTCGCTAAAAAACGTGCATTTTTTTTAAAACGCTCCTAAATCGGCGAAAATCGCGTAGGTATTGGCGATTTTTTCATTAAAGGTATAATACCTCATCCTCTCAGGTTTTTCTTCACATTTAGCGAGTGGTTTTGTTACTAATTCACACAAATAAATAAGGTCATCACTATGTAAGTACCTAATTAACTATCATTAGTTTGACTAAGCTGAGAGATTGGTATAAGTGCTGAGCGAGTCTACTGCAGCTTCCGAGTGTTTACTTCACTCACCTAGTGTGAGTGAAGACTTCTGTTTGGCCCTGGCGGTCGTCAGTGTGGGTGCACCGAAGCACTAAGCTCGCTGCGGTCGTATGACATGCACTAATAAACTATCTTCAAGCTGATTTACATATCAGTTAGTACAGTAACTGGCTCAGAAATTCGGAAACTGCCAGTTGACGGTTAAGGTTCAACTAAGCAGCGTGGCGGAAAGGCTCATTTTTACAAAGTTTTTTTTTTTATTATGAAGCTAATCTGAGCTATTTTTTTAGCGATTTTTGTTTCACGACAATAAAACAAAAAAACAGTATTATTTTCATTGTTGAAAACAACATAACAACAATAATTAAGCTGATTTTGTTTTATAGTAAAAAAAAAAATGCTTAATAAAAAAAAAATTACGCCTAATAATAGGACGCTCTATTTAAGGTTAGGTTAGGTTAGGTCTTTTCCAAAATGCACTAATTCCAAAAAACAAAGGCAAAAAACTATAGATAATTAGTAAGTGAATCTTAATACGTTATGAGCGTGAATCGTGAACTTTGGTATGAAATCGTACTGACTTAGTGGTATTTGGAAGATTTTTTTTAAAGGTCGAACCGTCTTGTGCTAAAGTCAAAAATGAACAACTTTTCTAACGCAGTAAAAAAACAGACTTAGTAAATTTTTTAACCCAGTAAAAAAAACAGGCAGTACGTTTTGGAATAGATGAGCGTGAATCGTGAACTTTGATATGAAAATTGTACTGATTTTGAAGATTTTTTTAAGGGTTGAACTGTCTTGTGCCGAAGACAAAAATGAACAACTTAAAAAAAAAAAACAGACTTAGTACGTTTTGGAATAGAGCTCTTCTTATCTTTGTAGTATTAAGCAACTTTAGCTTACACTTTCAAACCATGTTAAGAACTTGACCCACTCTAGTTGCAAGTTAACTCGGTACGCTACTTGTTGAAGTGTAAATTGACTAAGTTCTGAGGCAGGATTACGGCTGGCGATGAGAAACCGCAAATTGTATCGTAACTGGAGCGCAAATGGCGTTGAATTTTTGGCTTCCTGTCTATCGCCACAAATGGTTGACGCACGTTTGGTTTAGTCACGTAGCCGACCTTACATAGGCGCAATTTGATGATGGTACAGACGACATCAGATTTGTATTGCAAACTAGTTTTTCGCCCGTGACTTCGTCCGCGGTGATGGTTTGGTTTTGAAAGGTTTACCGCTCTACTCGTATTTTCCCCCGCTATCGACGACAGTCAAGGAAAAAGCTCTCGATTACAAAAATGTTATTTCTTGTACAAGTTTGGTAGCCCGTTTTACCCATTTAGGGATAAAATTTCCCAAAAAATTAAAAAAAGTATCTAAATAATAAAAATAAAGTATTTTATAATTAAAAAGTAAGATGTAGCCTGTACAATTGTACATGTCCCACTAGCTGGGCAAAGGCCTTCTCTCAGAGGGAGAGTTCGAGCTTAATCACCACGCGTGCTCAATGCGGGTTGGCGATTTTTGCGTTGAGGGTATAATGCCTCATACGCTCAGGTTTCCTCACGATGTTTTCCTTCACCGTCAGCGAGTGGTATTGCTACTACAAATTCACAAATGTACGTAACTTTGAAATTTGAAAAAGTCATAGATACATGCCCGCACCGGGAATCGAACCGAGGACCTTTCGCTTCAGAGTCCACTGTTCTACCCACTAGACCACCACCGCCATTTTATAATTAAAGATAATTTTAACAAAGCTTAAAATCAGTTGAATAAAAATAAATATTTCGTTATTCAAACTTTGGCATCCCCAAACTTTCACCCTCTTAGGGATGGAATTTCGAAAATTCCTTTCCTATATCTAAACACACTACTCTAAACACACCCTGAAATTTTCATGTCTCTTGGACCAGTGGTTTAGGCTGTTCGTTGATATCAGTAGAAAAGCACGTAAACAAATTATACAGTGCAAGCCTTGTGCAAGGCTTCATTGAGAATCGGGTGAATTAATGTTATTATTGGGATAGGTGCTGATTTAATTACTTTGCTTTTCAGTCACCTTGCGTGCCTCTCTGACTCAGCGAAGGTTGCTAGTCAGCTCTGCATATTTTTCCCTATTCATTGCGAGGAGAATAGTTGGTAAGCACTCGGTATTTGCATTTCAGGTATTTGTATTTGCAGTCATAGAAGTTTTTATTCGAAATTGTCTGTAGTAAATTTTAATGAGAAAATTGTTGCGCTCATGTTTGCAATATACCAAAATTTCCAAGCTCATGTTTCCCCGCAGTAAAGAGTACATATTTTTCCGACTCTTTATATGCATTGCCTTTTACACAAACGTGAGTTATTACTGTAATTTTATGAACTTGTTCTCTTTTCTCTCTGAACTCGAGTGAAACACATTTTCGCCGCCAGAGCAATAAAAAATAAAAGATGGCAGAGGAAATTTCTCCAACAATTCGAGTTCCATAAAAGGGGCTCGAGTGAAGCAAAGGTCGCGACTTTGACAAGGGAACTGTCCCTAACCCGGGATAGATTCCGAGAAATGGACCTTTGTGGAAATCACTCGGGAGAAAAAGGGAAAATAAGATAATCCAGGGAAGATAAACGATCGACTCAGGAAGGCTTACCAGACTTTGGACAAACGCTTGTTCGTGCTGCATCTTTATTGCTCCTTTGACGATGCCGCGGAGATCATAATACCCTTCGAATGGTTGTCAGTTGTTCGACTACATCGATTTTTTACCCGATTACACGGAGAAAGAAGGACGGTTATGATTATAGTCGCGTGTGTGTGTGTTGTATACTTATGTTTCTGCCAATTACCTCGCTATACAACTTTAGTTTGAACAAATATGAGACTTTTTTACCTGTGGCCCATTTTTCATTGTCTGATGGCAGATGGGTATCGAACAGACCTGATTGTGGTGGTTCTGATTTTGATGTCGTCAAAGCTTCTTACTGCGGCACTCGATCACTCCAAAATAAAATAAGTTGTCAAGCTTCGCCGGGACTCGCGAATTATTGATGACTCCCTCTGCGTCGACACCGACAAAACATTGTCTTTGTCAAAGTTATCTTCACTATCTACACTAATATTATAAAGAGGAAAGATTTGATTCTTTGTTTGTATTGAATAGGCTCCAAAACTACTGGACCGATTTGAAAAAATATTTTACCATTAGAAGCCGACATTATCCCTGATGCACATAGGCTACTTTTTACCGCCTAAGTTGGTAAAACGGGCTACCAAACTTTGTAGAGGAAATTTTGATTTTGTCGATAGCTAGCTTTTTCCCTGACTGACGTCGATAGCGGGTGAAAAATAGAGCTGCAACCTTTTATCTTAGTCACCGCGGACGAAGCTGCGGGCGAAAAGCTAGTCTCAGATAAGTGGGTTAGTAAGTTTTGGCTACTTTACTTTGGGATCACTTTACGCGTTACACGCAACAAGTAAGTGTTTAAGATTACTTCAAGGCAACCGCAGATCGATCACGTGTTTTGTTCGTTCGTTCGATCGTTAGTCTTTTGGCGGCCAGCAATTTCCTTTGAAAATCCATTACTGTCGAGTTTTGTTTCAAAAGAAAAGTATTTATTCAGAATTCATCATCATCATCATCAGTTCCTTTTATCCCCAATCAGGGACATAGGGCTCTCAAAACAGTTTTCCAATCTGGCCGATTTTGCGCCTTCATCTAATCTCGGATATGCTCATTCCAAGACTGTTAGCCTCCTGTTGCACTGATCGAGGTAGTTTTAGGGCTCCCTCTCTTCCATATTCTAGTAAAGTTGCACACCATTTCAGTGCTATCTTGGAGGGGTGGGTTTCGGGTCTTCACATAGTACCTATCCAACGCCCCTTTCGCAACTTTATTTCTTCGTCTATTCGTTTTTGGCTAGTCCTTCTCCACAGTTCTGTGGATTCAGAATTTAAACAACATTTTAAACAGTCTCGAACAGCACCGTTGACTAACCATCTGAATATACCAACCGAGAGCCATAGAACGTGCTCGGTTTCACTGCATTCGAGGCGAGTCTGTAATGTTATTGAACACCCCGATCACCCAACAGTATCAGTATCATTGTACAAATCAACGATGTAATGGCCCTTGACGTATCACCTGCCTACGCGGTTTAAACACTGTAGGCATGACTGTACTAACAATACAGTAGCCACACGTAATTTAAGCTCGTTCAACTTACACAAAGCAAAACGAGGCGTCAATTCTCTGAAAGTCTACCCACGCCGTCCATTATCACATCCGGGTTTTTTTTTTGATAGAAAATTGCTATTATTGAAAGCAACAATCTTATTTTTAATCTCCCTTAAAAGAGGTTATCTTACATTATAGTGTTTGTTTAGTGCCAGACAATGACATTTTGGTGCCAGACATCGTTATCATATAAATAATCATCGATTTTGTAATAGGCTTTTTGGCACAGAGCGTGCCTTACATTTTTTAAAATCCATTTTGATATCCATCTGATAAACTTTGTACAGCCTTTGGGATCTTAATATACAAGCGTATACAGTTCCCAAGAATGAGCCTCTAGCCTTAAAGCGGAAGGATTTTATTCGTAGGTTCTAGAAGGTGGAATCAAAACCATCGGTCCTAAAAATAGTTAGGCCTCGCGTTGATGACCTAATGAAAAGTTTTTAGCAAAAAACGCATCCAAAAAGAAGATATGATTTTTTTTCCATTAGCGGCGCTTGTTGTGCCTAGGTTTTCACCTTAAGAGGAAACGCGGGTAACCGCTGCTCCATACAAAAGTGGAGACCTGTTTGCTCCCTGGATAATTATTTTAGAAAAAATAGAAGTTAAAAACTAAAACCCGACTACTAAAAGGCTTAAAACAAGACCTGCTTATCCTTAAAATAGACTAATCTTAATTAATCGTAGTCGGAGGCCATCGGTATATCAAATGCGAATATAGTGTCCTCCGACTACGATTAATTATCTATGAGTCTATTTTAAGGATAAGCAGGTCTTGTTTTAAGCCTTTTAGTAGTCGGGTTTTAGTTTTTAACTTCTATTTTTTTTTGTGCTTTTTAGTAAATCATTTTGGACGATCATCCAGAATAGAACCAAAAAAAAAACACATTTTAGTATTTTTTGTTCTATTTGTTATGTTGACGCTACATGTGTTATACATTTTTGAAAAGGTCTTTTAAAGCCTTTTCATTTGATGTCCATGACGATGGTATTCGATAATTTTTATTTTTAGGTCCACCACTTTAGAGCGCAGCTCAGCGGCCATCTTGTTTTTTTCCAAAATTAAACTATCCTATGTTACCTGGGCAATTAAGACGAATCCAACAATACCTCATTTGTTGAAATCATCTTAGTAGCTTAGGCTCTGCGAGGGAACAGATGAACACACAAACATTCCCACATACATACCCTCATACATACCCGCATACATACACACATACATACATACATACATACATACATACATTCATACATACGCTGCTAAAATCATAACCCTCCTTTTTGCTTTGCGTAGTTGGGTAAAAAGTGTACACTCGTGTACCTCTGCCATGTCCCTATGTTTTCCTTTTTTTCATTTTTTTTTTTTATTTTTTTTAATAATTACATTAAGAAAAAAAAAGAATACATAGGGACATGGCAGAGGTACATATAAATTGAATGGCATAAACATATTTTTTCTAAAATAATTATCCAGGGAGGAAACAGGTCTCTTTTTGAATGGAGCAGCGGCTACCTTAAAATAGTAGGCCATGCTTATGCGATGATCGTGTAGTACTCGTAGCGTTGTCCTACTCGTCTGCCCAATTGCGTGTCGATCAAGGGCTTCGATCAAGTCTAGGGCCATAATATCCGCTCGTCTCACGCCGCGCTAAACACACACTCATAATTACTCAGGCCAACGTCCCAATTTGCTAATGTTTCTTTACCGAATTATCCAGCACAAGGAAGAAGTAGAAGGACAGCTATTTGTACCCCTCTTTTTACCCGACTACGCGAAGCAAAAAGGAGGGTTATGATGATTTTAGCAGCGTATGTATGTATGTATGTATGTATGTATGTATGTATGTATGTTTGTGTGTTCATCTGTTCCCTCGCAGAGCCTAAACTACTCGGCCGATTTCAACAAAAGAGGTGTCGTTGGATTCGTCTTAATCACCCAGGTAACATAGGATAGTTTAATTTTGAAAAAAATCAAGATGGCGGCTGTGCTGCGCCCTAAAGTGGTGGACCTAAAAATAAAAATTATCGAATACCATCGTCATGGGTATCAAATGAAAGGGCTTTAAAAGACCTTTTCAAAAATGTATAACACATGTAGCGTCAACATAACAAATAGAACAAAAAATTCAAAAATGTGTTTTTTTTGCCCTTCTTGGTTCTATTCTTGGTGATCGTCCAAAATGACTTACTAAAAAGCTCAAAAAAAAAATAGAAGTTAAAAACTAAAACCCGACTACTAAAAGGCTTAAAACAAGACCTGTTTATCCTTAAAATAGACTCATAGATAATTAATCGTAGTCGGAGGACACCACATTCGCATTTGATAAACCGATGGCCTCCGACTACGATTAATTATCTATGAGTCTATTTTAAGGATAAACAGGTCTTGTTTTAAGCCTTTTAGTAGTCGGGTTTTAGTTTTTAACTTCTATTTTTTTGGGGTTAAAATTAGATAGAGGTCACTTTATTGTTCACCAGAAAAATAATTAATAACGTGTTTCAATCAAAATAATTTACTCAGGGCGTAAGCCGGCTGTCGCGTTCCTTGTTACGACGAGCTATGAATAAACAAAGAGTTGATTGTTAATTTTCAAAGATGAAGAGGCACTTTGTGAAGATTGAGTGGTGTTTCGGTTTCTTCTAATTGTATACTTGAGACGCTTGAAATTTTCGGAACAAAATTTACGTTTGAACCACACGTAATGAAGCGGTGGTAGCTTAATTGGTAGACATTAAACTTATGGCTATACCTGGTGGATATTTAAGTAAATTATAAAATAATTAGTTGAATTTAAAGTAACACTTCATTGTCTGAGGTTCACGTTAATGTATAACTACTCTGATATTACAAAAATCGTTTTTTAATCTATTCTTCTAATAAAACTTTAGCCAGTATATTTTGTACATTAAATATTTTTAGAAAAAAGCAATGTATCCAAAAATGTGTCTAACTTCATCATGCGAATAATTATTTGTGAGTGTCTAGTTCTTAAGTTTTTATATTATGTGTTTTTATAATGCACGAAATAATTCAATTCAATTACCTAACTCTACTCTAGGCTCAGTATAAGGTCAGCATTATTATGTCATACGAGAGGCTCTGAACTACAGAAACAGAGGCTGTTCCTTTGTCTTCTTTGTTGTACGGACTGAACTTCTGTATCCGCATGTAGTGCCTGTGGTACAATTAATCTCAACCTCGAGTGCACCGCCCGAGACTTGCGCTAATGTGCCGCATAAAATTACAATAAAACTCAGTTATCTCCGCTAATGGGGTGCAGGGCGCTGTATATTGCACCTGACCGATAAATAACACCCATCGCGTATCCACGATCGCGATACCCGCTTCTTATTCTTGCTACGGTTTGTCGACCTCCAGAGAATATATAATTCGTTTTTGGTACATTCTTTTATTTTCTTGTTTTTTTTTTCAGGTCTGCAAAATGGCAACTGAGTAACGGGCGGCCCGCTATCAAGCTCTCAGACAACATTACTAAAAATTTGCGTTTTTAAATCTTTTGCCTCGGGTCTCAAGTGGAAATGGGCGGGAAACCTGGCGAGGAGGGAAGACGGCCAGTGGACAAGGGCAGTGACAGAGTGGAGGCCGAGAACTGGACGGCGATCAGGGGAAGACCAGCAGCCCGATGGTCGGACAACATCGTCATTGCAGCGGAGGGTCCATGGATGCGGATGACTAGGGACCGTGAGAGATGGCGCGAGGGGAAAAAAGTCTAAACCCAACAGTGGGCAGAGGTGGGTTGATGATGATGATGATGATGATGAACTCTTTTGTAATCCGTGACTATTGTCAGAAAATCTCCATTTTCTGAACTATAATTTAGTTCAAAACATTTATTGAGGAATATTACATTTCCATAGATTAAAAACAAAAAAACAGATGGAAATTAAATTACTTAAAACATCTTAATCTGTAATGACGATTATCTACGGTTAAACCGTGATACGAAAAGCTTTTGACAAATTAAATATTAACATTCTGTAGTTTTTAAAATAATAACAGTGTAACAGAAAAGAAAAAAAAGCTTTTAAAAGATCCCATAGCAACAGTTGTTGGTATTGATAATTTAAACTGTCCTGTGAAGTTTAATGGAACCTCTCTGTAACAAAAACTCTGCCTCTTCCAACAATCTTACCCTTTTTGCCTCTTACATATTCATAGCTCGATGCATCACACTTTCCATTTTGAGTGTTTCTCTCTTTGTCCGTGGCATAATAGCTGGAGACGTGACCATTCGACTTATTTTATCGTGTAATTGAGTTTTTTATATTGTATCGTTTTTTATAACACAAAAATTTACTTTTTCTAGGTTATAAAAAACGAACTTTCAAACGCGTTCGGCAAATAATAATAGTGATTTCGTGATTAGCGAAGTCTAAAAAAATACCTTAGCTGAAGTTCCCAGCCTTGTAAAAAAAAGATACTCAACCCAAACTTTTATACTTTCAAAGTAAAAAAAATAAATTTACACAGTGCGAGGGTGGCCAAAAAAAATTTCATCGACTCAACAAAGTTTTCTCTACCAGCCTGGCATCAGTATGGCAATTAAATAAGGCTGTAGAATATTATGACATTAAAACTAATTTTAAAAAAATAATGAAAAAAGATGTACGATTTTTTTTTTCTGGAAGCGGCGCGGCGGTTTTGGAACTGCAAGACTTAGGGTTTTCCCAGAATAAAGTACTTTATAACTTATCAAATGGCGAGCCGGTAACCGGTAAAGGTTTATGTAAATTAAACCGTTATGAGCTACGTAACTAGCGATGCTGATATGTACCGAGTACCTTCTGTGTTTTCTCAGTTAGTGCCCGGAGCGTGCCGTCTGTCCGATGTGCTGAACAATCTGATCGGTAATCAAACCAGGGCGGGCGGTTGTTATTTATCAAACCAGGGCGGGCGGTTGTTATTTAATTTCGAATAACAAGCCATTTCCCTGAAAAGCTCTCTGTTTGTACTATTAATTCGACTGCTTTCAGCTATGTAATAAATATAAGCACGATAATTTTGATAGAATTAAATTTTCATGGTGTCTATAAAATGTCATCAAAATTATAAAGCAAAATTTTGGTCGTTGTCGAGGTACATACAGCTTGTATTTTGATTGGCCTGGTGTGTCAGTGCAAAAAACTAGCTCTTATTATCGATTTCAAAAAAGGGATACTCAATTCGAGCCGTATATTTTTTTATGATTGTTACCTGAGAACTTTACTCTAGGTGAACCGATTTTGATTTTTGTTTTTGTTCAAAGTCGGTTTCTTTACTATAATTTTTAATTTTGTTTTATTTATAGACAAAACTAATAGTGAAACTGTGATGGCAAAAGTAGTTTTTTTAAGGTTAAAAAAAGTCTGTGACTAACCAAGAAAGTAACTAGTTTGTTCTCTCCGTATTCCTATACAGTCGTCTAAGTGTGATTTTATGGTGATGGGTTTTGTGCATCGCACCTATTAAAAAAAACTACTTTTGCCATCACAGTTTCACTATTAGTTTGCTGTGAAAGGTCTTTTCCTCACAAGTAATAAAAAAAACACAGAAAATATTTTCCCAACTTTATTTTACAACGGAAACACTTTAGTACAATGTTGATTCTTAACTATTCGATAAACGTCAGTAAAGTTATAATCGATAAACGAAGATAACCCTCAATGGCTTTAAACATAGAGTTTTAATTTAATTAACAAGTTAACGCCATGTGGGGTAAAAGTTACTTTTGGAACAGGCGCAATTTGTTTGTTATTTTTTACTGGTTTAACGACGCTATATTCTCGAAATATTTTATATTATCGTACAAATTGCAGATATTATCCCAAAGTAAATATTTCCCCACATAGCGTTCATTATGTTATGAATCACATTCATCGTGTTTCCTACAAATTGTTGATATGACTAGCATTGTGCAAAATTATTTACAGCAAACTTACACACGATTTAGTATTATTTCGAATTTAATTTATACAATTATAATGAGAATGCTTAGATCCACCACTAATTAATCGTTGTATTCTGAAATTAATATCCAACACAAAATAGCTTTCCACAACATTACAGCAGTAATATTAGTTCTCTGTACAAAAACATGCATCTAAAGTCCGGACGCCTAGCAGAGGTAATTTCGGTTATTGAACTGTTTATACGCGCCTTTGTCACTCCCACGTAATTAATTTCAATCTCGCTCAGCCATTGAATCTGCACGAGCGAGACGGCAATGTAATTACGCGCGAGTGACAGAGACGCGTATAAACAGGTCAATGACCGAAATTGCCTCTAGACGTCCGGACTTTACCTAAATTATTATTATACCAAATATATAGAATGTTAACGCATAGATTTTACCCTGCCGTAAAAATAAGGAACAGAAAATCATGTTCTCTGAGATTCTTCAAATTATCATGAGTAGGTATTACTCTATTCTATTACATAGCCAACTCAGTTCCCATTCGTTACTAAGTATTCTAAAACCAAACAATTTGTTAATGTTAACTCTGTAGCCGATGTTTAATTATTTATTGGTTGATACTTTTATCGAAGTAGGTACCTACATATTTTATGTGATGGTACTTTATATGTTTGGTCAATACTCGAGAACAGTGACAGATATTCAACTCAAACATTTTTGCAGGTAACCAATGAACCACTAAAAGCATCATTAAACTTGCAGCGCTTCCACTTCTATGCAAGAATGTTTTTCCTTATTTTCATCACATAGTAAGTATTTAAGACGTCTTTTTTGGCAATAAATCTTCTTTCACTTTAGTCACTTCACGTGTTATGATGAGTTAGAGGTACCAGCAGCACTCCTTATCGAACTAACCCTTAAGTTTATCCTGATTTTCACCAACACACCCTAACTTTTTAAGCAATAACCCTTGCTACGGAACATTTAAAACATTTCATTTGGTAGAGCACCTGCAAGGTATGCAAGAGGTTGCGGATTCAAGTCCTGCCCCAAGCAATTTTTTTCAACTTATGTTTAAAATACCCTAGCTTTACAAGACTCTGGATGGAAAAGTTGTCCAACACAAAAAAAGCTAGCCGAGAGCCTAAAAGCTGGAAAGTTCAGTTAGCAGTCCAGTCCAGTCCTGTGGGTCGGGGGATAAGTGATCTTCAATGGTATTTCAATTACGGAGTGCCTAAAAAGAAGGGAGTCTTGGTTAAAATACGGTATCAACTCTGAGAATCATTGTCACTTCACCTCAAGGTTTACACTTTGAGAATTGCTGTCTCTTCACTCCACGAGGGTTTAGCCAGCTGATCACGCGAGCAGCCCCACCAGATCTAGCAGCACAAAAAGGGCTAAGGGAATCACTGCCATTTAATTTTCACCTCGAGGATTATACTTTGAGAATCACTATCTCTTCACTCCACGAGGGTTTAGCCAGCTGGTCACGCGAGCAGCACCGCCAGAGCCAGCAGCGCACAAGGAGCGTAGGCCCGGGGGGCGGAGGCCGAGTCGTGCAGTGGAGGCCAGCCGTCAGCCCAGGGGGATAGGCCGCGCCCGCGCGCCTCCGGTCACATGGTCGTCGCCATTTCTATGGGGAGATGGAAACGGTGAAAATGACTGTTGCTGTGCTGCCGAGTGGTCTTTTCAACTATCTAGCGTGAGTAAAGGTGCCACTGGACGCTGTATAAATCATCTCATTATGAAGAAGCCTAAGTGTTGTCGTAGTCACAAAAGAATGAATTTTATATCCCACCAAAAACATGAAATAATGAAAGGGAAATGTTCTTCATTGGTACTTATTTAGCTTGAAATTTAAATCAAAATAAATGCCAGGTGCCAACATTTGAAACGCAGAAGCTACCAAACTCTTGAAATTTTTTTGTGATAGAAAAAGTTTGGCCAAGTTTGTTGTATCTTCTGCATTTCAACAGAGTTCATTAATTGCTGAAGATACACAATATTACCAAGGTTCTGCATTTGGTGTTGGCTGAGCACGATGTAAGGATCATTCAGTTCAGAGTTATCTAGCACCCCTCGGTGAAGCTCCTCCAGGTCCACTGGAAGAAATGATTCCATTATTTACTGGATTATTGCAATATTCGTTGCAATACCACTCGCTAAAAGTCAAAACATACATCGTGATCAAACATGCGATTTAGTTGACTCCGTACAATACTAACTAAGGATGAGGGGATGATATAGTTGGGAAATCTTAATCTATCAATGGAAGGACATGCTCCTTCATAAATATGAAAGAGATACTATTAATAAGATTTCCTGATGAGGCAGGTCGGTTATCGCGAGATCAGTCTATACATATAAGTGGATGTAACACACAAGTAACACGCAAGGCAAAAAAGTGTTTTGGTTTAAAAAAAATTGCCAACGTTTATATAGGGCTCGTGAAAACCTAAGAACCTTAGGTTACTTAGATACTCACTCGCAGACACGGTGGTCGGCGCAGGCGTGGTCGACGTTGTAGTAGTGGTCGTGGTGGTCGTGGTCGTGGTCGTAGTTGTGGTCGTGGTTGTGGTCGTCAGCACTGTAACATTGTTCTTAGGTTACTACACTGACAGACTGGTTTTGTATGGGGAACCAACTTCTAAAAGATCTGAACAAAAAGGTCCAGAATTCAGAGACATGAAAACACATGTCATGTCTTGCTATTCAGTGATTAAAACAGCATTGATAGTCGCCGCGGTAGCTTATTGACTTTCTACGTTATCTAGTTATACGCTTCAGGGAGCACGGCTAATAATAAAGGCATGACATACTCGTACTGTGTAAGAACTGCTCCGCCTACGGCAGTCCAAGACTGTTCTCCAACCAAAAAGTCAACTCCACGACATTAGCCAAATGATGTGTCGTTAGTTATATGTATACAATTATACATACAGTGTAATAAGAGCTCTGCCTGCGCTAATCCAAGCCTGTTCTACACATGATCCACCAGCCGCAATTTCAACGCCACTAGCCACATTATTGTCCCAAGGCACTGCAGCGCCGAGTGGTCTCTTCACCCATCTAGGTGAAGGTGCCACTGGACGCTGTATAAATCATCTCATTACGTAGATGCAAAGGCCTTAGTTTTTTTGACGTGATAACGTCTTTAAAATCGTTTTAGTCGGGTGACATGTTCAGAAACTTGTGTCATACCAAAACCTCACGAGCGCGATCGCAGGTATAACGAGAGAGAGACGGACCGATCTCCCGTCTCATCTCAAGCGCTGCCAGTCATTCCGTGAAACTTGTCACGCGGAATCCTCACGAGCGGAGGCTGGCATAGCGTTCGAGTGAGTGGACCGATCTTCCGTCTCTCTCACTCTAGCGGCATACAAACGAATGGAGATTTTCTATATCACCAATAAGACGTTATCACGTAAACATCTCGATCGTAAACCTACTTTACAAACAATAAATTTTTTTAGCTACAATATTGTATCGCTAGCTCCATACATACTGTGTAAGAAGAGCTCCGCCTGCGCTCGCCCAAGCCTGTTCTCCACATGACAGCTGTAGGCGCCCGCGTCTCCGCGCGCCACCTCTGACACCACCAGCGACATGGTGTGGCGGTAGCCGCGTGACGTCACGGTCATCAGGTGCTTGCTACCTGGAAGAGACAGAGTAGGGTTATGTCTAGTTCACACGAGTCAAAAAAGGCGATGGCAGGGTGCGAGGTATGCGCGAGTGAGCTTCGTAGAAATGAAAATGAAAATGAAAATGAAAAAGGTCTTTATTTAAAATAGTAAAGTAACATTATTGAAGATGACATTGGTGGCCCCCACACTTAGGCATGGCCTGTGTTGTGGGTGCCGGATAAAATATTTAAAAGAAAGAAAATAAATAATGAAATTTAGCAACAACAATTCGCTTTTACAAAGAAGCCTATACTAAGTTCGTAGGTGGTCTCCAACTATAAATAGACAGAAAGGACGGTTGTCTACTGCAGCCAGTCATGAGGACGAGACTTATTCAGATTAAGGTATGGTCAAGGCACAATAGATCTAATGAAAAAAAAACATGTCTTCTTTTTGGCTTTATTTTAGCATAAAACACATCCAAAAAGAAGATAATTACGTTATTTTTTCATTGGCGGCGCTAGTGGACGGGCGGCGGCGTACCGACAGGCGTGTGGTGGACAAAACAGTCATATTGAATGTTTGTGGTACCGCTGCTGCTTCGGCACCGTCATCGCTACGATAAATGACGATATGTTACGATTTTTTTAATTTCGTCTTATTTCTTATCTTGAAACAATTTAAGATAGTAAGGTAGACGTCGTTGCTACATGAGGTAATTTTGTAATTTTTGCGCATCATGAGTACCTGAATTTCATGAATTACAGTATTGAGTTAAAATTTTTGACTGTAATAATAACACAGCATTACAAATAAAATAACTTGGTACCTATCTATTTGGACCGTAAATAAAACTGTTCATAACACCTGTTTACTCCCAAAATATAACTTCCTGGTAGATTAACTCCAGCGCACTTCTTAAGAATTGTTAATTTCTTGAGAAAAAACTTGACAATGATAAAGAAAATAGGAGAGTCCCATAAGTAGCTACAAATAACAAGAGTTACTTGAATCGAATATAGCAAATAAAGTCTTAAGTAAGTCACTTTGTAAGTCGCGACAAGATTGAGCGGTGAATGAGCCTGACGCACACAGGCACAAGAAAATGTTTTCAGAGACTTAAAACTAGGCCCAGACAGAACGTCACGCACGATTGATAAAACCTGTATTTAGAAATTCCACGAATATACTTAGATTCGCTTCTTTTCCATATTTCTGAAAATATGTTGTTAACACACCCACGGATTTTTACATGTGTTCTACTTTTCTTTTTATTATCATTACCTCTATAAAACGCCTAAAGGTTTATGACATTTATTTTTGGTGATTTTTTACGCTCAGCTAATTCCATGGTCATTGGTCAACCTGATTAAGAAAATGAGGATTACTGCTGGAAGATGGTAATGTTTCTTACCGATGTTCGGCTCCACTGATCTTATCTTCACATCTACTCTGAAAACGAATAACGTCTTTGAAGTGGAAGTGGGCTGGACACCTGGCTAGACGCACCGATGGCAGATGGACGAAATCCATTGCGAAATGGCGACCTCGAGAGGGGAACAGATTGGTTGGCAGACCACCAGCAGATGGTCCGACGACATAGCCCAAGTAGCCGGAAAATAGTTGAAGAAGGACTCAGCAGTGGGTGTTAACATTCTGATGATGACGATGATCTACTTTAAGGCTTTGCAATGTGCATTAAGAATGACAGAAGTGGCGAAATACTTATCACACGCCACGCCTCATGACAAAAACAAACAGTGTTTTTAACGCCACGATAAGAAATGTTGTAATTTCAATGTGGACCTTCCGTTCTTCCAGCTCTCTTGGGTAAAAGAAGTTAGGTCGATTCTCTCGCAGGCAGCGCAATAACAAAGTGACTTATGATCGAGGACTCGCCCGCCCACCTCGTTCCCTCGTCGCGAGAACTTCTTCGTTATGTGCTGCAAAGGGACACTTTTGTGAGCCCCATCAGGTTACCATACCACCGAAGGACAGGTTGTTTAAGAAGCTGGGAATCATCTTTTCTTTTGCCTGCCTGTTCACAAGTCCACAGCAAAAACAACTAAGCCGAAGGACAAATTGTTTTAGCTTTTCTTTTGAACTTATTACACAGAGGCCCGATTTCTGAGTTGAGAATTTTACTAAGCACATACTTACGTATCGCTCTGTCGCGCTCTTTTGTGACATGCAGAGACAGGACGATGCTTACCCATTTGCTTAGCGAATTTCTCAACTCAGAAACCGGCAGAGAGCAAGATAAATACCAACTCACACAATACATACTATACTGAGGATATATCAGTCAAGCGATACTCAAACCATAGGTGACATTTCAATTTTTATGTTATTGCACCTTATAACTAGTTGACTAGACAGAATTAGCTGACATGTTGCCATAAAGAAGAAAGGGGTCTAATTTAGCCTGAGTTTTTTCAGCATGTGCAAGCGCTTCGGCTTCACAAATTCCATAAGTTTCATATAAGTACAAATCAATCAAGAAAGAATAGCTGTGGGTGTGTGGTGTCTCTACTTCTGGATGTATTTATTTTGTCCTCGCATCGTGAATGTAAAGAAAAATATCGCTCAAGATTCCTTTGAATCGCCTCAAAGTTCTGTGCTCCAGTAAGTGGGAGTTATGTAGGCACGAACTCGATAACTTGTAGGCGTAAGGCGCTGCTTCAAAGGGGCGTATTGTATTGGATACAATGGCTAGGTAAAGCATTTTGTTTCTAACTTTATTATCAAGTCGTATCTGATTTTGTTGCGTATTTAATTTTATCTCGAACATTTCTGTTTGAAAGGTCTTGACTTATGAAAGGCTATATAGGACTCTACAGGGTATTAAAAGACCGCCAACAAAGCGGGAAACCACGTATTGTCCTCATCATAAGGAACATTTTTCCCAAGGAACTATGCCTGGGAAATCAACGGTTTCTGAGATAATGAGGTTCAAAGTCGGACTTTTCAAAACGTTTTTTTTTTGCAGAAATGTATTCAGTATCTAGTTCTTAACATACCTTCTCAAGAAGCCATATCAAAATTATGAATATTTCTTACAAAAAACGACATTAAAATTGCAACCCGCAATGTATTCTAAACATCGGCACTTCAATCTTAAGTAACATATACTTGTCGCAGCTAGAGGAATTTAAACAATTTTAAAGTACCGGCTCAGTAGCAGCGGGCCCTTCAACCAGGCCAGTGGGCGCGAGTTAGACCTTCACACTGCGAATCATCATTGCCCCACTGTACATGTTTTTGACTCTACTAGCGTTAACACATAATAATTATGGTGCCTCTGTCTTCCGTCTCACTATAACTTTGCTTGATGAGCTTTTTCTAATCAACTTTATCGAGACTACGTGAACAAACACAACTGAGTGCACAGAGTACCCGGAGAATCAGTGACAATCGAGTTCCCGCCTCTTTTGACATCTGTCATCAGACGACTGCGTTCCGAATTGAATGGAAAGCAACCATGCCGCCGAGTTCCGAATTGCATTACAAAGACCGTTCCGTTTTGCCCACGGCGACATACTTATACCTACGCTTGCGCGATATGACTTCTGTGCGTTACACGTCCATTGTGTGATTAAATATTTTTCAAAATTATAACCTAAAAAACCAAAATCATTTCCCAGCAATAATTTATCGAAAAAGTACTAGTACTAAAAGTACTTTGTTTTGGTGTCTAGTTTGCGTGGCTTTCGGGTCTGTTGGCGGTCTTTTAACACCCTGTATACGTAACATCTAGCGTCGTAAGAACTAGGTCCTACGTTGTGTTGTTTCTAACTCATTGAGGCGCAAATAACGATTCTTTCGTTCTTGATCAAAGACGCAGGACAAAGAGTTTTCTATGCTTTATTTTCAGACAAATTAGTGACAAAGGCGTAACCTTTGATCCCTATTAACGTTATCTTTGATACACTTCTAGACATAGCTGTAGTTAGAGTGAATTGATGGTCAGTCCATTGCATTATACACAACACGGTGACCTCAACTATTGCCCTAAAGCAACAATCAATTGAAGTGATCGAGGCTTAGCTCGCTTTTTCATCATAATATCTAAAATAATTTTGCATAGGGTGGTAATTACAGAACAATCACAATCATTAACCCTTAATTAATCGGCCAGCGGTAGTATAAAATTTTAATTGGTTTTGGACTCTATTCCGAAGCAATACAGATCAATTTAAAGTGGGATCTATATGTCCTCTGACCGATTAACATGGTTTAAACTCTCACAGATGGATGAATGAATGTAGTAATAGTAGTAATAGTAATATATTTCAGAATAAAATTGTAGGGCCTTAAAGTTACTAAGGCCCTACTTCCTACTTAAGGAGGTAAAACCTGTATTATAGGGTAAGCAGTTTTCTCCAAAATCTTCACAAAACTAAGGTCAAAGAACAATTAACTTTTTTGAAGTTAATAAAAAAAGGTATCTTACTGTTGACCAGCCGCTGCTCCCCGTTGAGCGTCCAGTAGACGTGCGGCGCGGGGTAGGCCTCCGCGGAGCACTGGAGCGCCGCGGCGCCCCCCGCCGGCGCACGGAGCGCCACGCGCGCCGCCCACGCCGCCGGCGCAACTGCAACCAACACTGGGCTTTATTTCTGCTTGGCGATAAGGAGGATCTTAGATCTGGAGGATCGTTCATCAGGTGTTCAAAAAGAGAGCCTGGGTTGGCCCATCGCGGAGCACTGTAGCGCCGTGACGCGACTGTAACCAATTTTTTTTTTTATTTCTTCTTTGCGATAAGGAGGATCTTATTCAGGTGTTCAAAGAGATAGCTGGGGTAGGCCTTCGCTGAGCACTGGAGCGACTAAAAATGCACATTTATTTTCTATTGAACCTCTTGTATGTAAAGGTAGCATGCCAGAGCGACCACTACCAGCAATCAGTCTGTCCGGATCTGTCTATCTGTCCCGCAAGAGGATCGAATGGCATTACAAAAAAATTTTTGTTGTCGTTGACCGTATTTTTTTTCCAAAATCTGTGAATGCAGTTCATGATAATAATATCTCAAAAAGTTATAGAAGGTCTCCTTGAAACGTTTTCCTGTAACTATAACGGTTAAGTTAGCTGCCCTTACTTCCCCGTCTCAAAAATCCATCCTGTATAGTCAACAGAACTTAAAAAATATTTTACAAAGGCAAATAAAAATACGACTTGACCCAATAAAGGTTATGGGGCATACACAAAGAAGTAATGCCCGAGACAAACATGCCGAGTTGCTTTTACGTGATTGCGCGGCGAGGACGCGCTTGTCTGGTTAGTTTTGCTTTATTTCTATGAAAATACTCTTATTGAATTGAAATCGCAGAATGCTCGGTGAGAAGAACTAAACTGGCTCACGTAGACTTTAGTCCAGTTTCTGAATTGAGAAATTCACTAAGCAAATGGGTAAGTATCGTCCTGTCTCTGCAGATTTCTCACAAAAGAGCGGGACAGAACGATAGTTAAGTATTTGCTTAGCAAAATTCTCAATTCAGAAACCGGGCCTTTGTTCGATAAACACGTGTCACCTTTAGCTTTTAAAGTTTATTCTTTTGAAGATCATAGAATATTTTGGTGTTTAATTAAACCTGAAAAATCTAGGTCAAATTAGTGTGTGACTTCAACATCCATCACAATCGTTTTCAATTTGATAGAGTTTGTTAGATGTTAATAAACTTCAGACAGCATTATTTTGTTTGAGACGAGCTTTGATTTAAGGCGATAGTAATCATGACAGTGGTTGTGATTCGTATTGAGGGATTTTTTAAAATATCATTCAATTTGTATAGCGTTAGTAAATAGGTTTTATTGAGGATTCACGAATATAATAAATCTTTCATAGTTTCCTAGCTATGTTAGCCAAGTAAACCTTTCATAGTTTCCTAGCTAAGCTAGCCGAGTGCCTTTCATAGTTTCCTAGCTTAGCTAGCCAACTAAACCTTTTATAGTTTCTTAGCTAAGCTACCCAACTAGCCTGTCATAGTTTCCTAGCTAAACTAGCCAAGTGGCCTTTCATAGTTTCTTAGATAAAGCTAGCGAAGTAAACCTTTCATAGTTTCCTAGCTAAACTAGCCAAGTAAACTTTTCTTAGTGTCCTAGCTAAGCTAGCCAAGTAGACCTTTCATAATTTCCTAGCTTTTCATACGATATTGCCATTCCGTTCAGAATAAAGAAGAACTTAGCATGGTAAACTATCGTAAGACCTCGAGGGTGTATTTGCGTCGTCGCTCGCAGCGCTTTTACCGCGGTCTTTGTACCTCTAGTACCGCACGAGCAGACAGTAAACTCGATCTCTTAAGTTTATTTGTACTATTCTCATTTCATAGTTCCGGATGTGATTTTAAACCGACTTAAAAAAAAAGGAGCTACTAAATTCGACCTGTATGTTTCTTTTCTTTGTGAATTTGTAGTAGCAATGCCACTCGCTGACGGCGAAGGAAAACCTCATGAGGAAACCTGAGCGTATCGCATTGAGCACGCGTGGTGATTATGCTCGAACTCTCTCTTTGAGAGAAGGCCTTTGCCCAGCTAGTGGGACATGTGGGATTTTTTTTTTAATTTTAATTTTATGTGTTTTCGTTCGCATGTACTACTTTTTGAAAAATAAATAAATACAAAAAAATAAATAAATACTAAATAGAGAAAGAGAGAGATTTGTGGAGGAGAGACGCACTCACATAGCACGTTGAGTAGTATCCTCTTCGAGGCTGAGGGTGGTACTCCGTTGCTAGTAGAGAGAGAGAGAGAGAGAGAGAGAGAGAGAGAGAGAGAGATGTGTGAAGGGGACGGACTCACATAGCACGTTGAGTAGTATCCTCTTCGAGACTGAGGGTGGTACTCCATTGCTAGCAGAGAGAGAGAGATAGAGAGAGATGTGTGAAGGGGACGGACTCACATAGCACGTTGAGTAGTATCCTCTTCGAGACTGAGGGTGGTACTCCGTTGGTAGTAGAGAGAGAGAGAGATAGAGAGAGATGTGTGAAGGAGGGACAGACTCACATAGCACGTTGAGTAGTATCCTCTTCGAGACTGAGGGTGGTACTCCGTTGCTAGTAGAGAGAGAGAGAGAGAGAGAGAGAGAGAGAGATGTGTGAAGGGGACGGACTCACATAGCATTGCTAGCAGAGAGAGAGAGATAGAGAGAGATGTGTGAAGGGGACGGACTCACATAGCTCGTTGAGTAGTATCCTCTTCGAGACTCAGGGTGGTACTCCGTTGGTAGTAGAGAGAGAGAGATAGAGAGAGATGTGTGAAGGAGGGACAGACTCACATAGCACGTTGAGTAGTATCCTCTTCGAGACTGAGGGTGGTACTCCGTTGGTAGTAGAGAGAGAGAGATAGAGAGAGATGTGTGAAGGAGGGACAGACTCACATAGCACGTTGAGTAGTATCCTCTTCGAGACTGAGGGTGGTACTCCGTTGGTAGTAGAGAGAGAGAGATAGAGAGAGATGTGTGGAGGAGGGACAGACTCACATAGCACGTTGAGTAGTATCCTCTTCGAGACTGAGGGTGGTACTCCGTTGCTAGTAGAAAGAGAGAGATAGAGAGAGATGTGTGAAGGAGGGACAGACTCACATAGCACGTTGAGTAGTATCCTCTTCGAGACTGAGGGTGGTGCTCCGTTGCTAGTAGAAAGAGAGAGATAGAGAGAGATGTGTGGAGGAGGGACAGACTCACATAGCACGTTGAGTAGTATCCTCTTCGAGACTGAGGGTGGTACTCCGTTGCTAGTAGAAAGAGAGAGATAGAGAGAGATGTGTGGAGGAGGGACAGACTCACATAGCACGTTGAGTAGTATCCTCTTCGAGACTGAGGGTGGTACTCCGTTGCTAGTAGAAAGAGAGAGATAGAGAGAGATGTGTGAGGGAGGGACAGACTCACATAGCACGTTGAGTAGTATCCTCTTCGAGACTGAGGGTGGTACTCCGTTGCTAGTAGAAAGAGAGAGATAGAGAGAGATGTGTGGAGGAGGGACAGACTCACATAGCACGTTGAGTAGTATCCTCTTCGAGACTGAGGGTGGTACTCCGTTGCTAGTAGAAAGAGAGAGATAGAGAGAGATGTGTGGAGGAGGGACAGACTCACATAGCACGTTGAGTAGTATCCTCTTCGAGACTGAGGGTGGTACTCCGTTGCTAGCGATGCAGAGGTAGGCGCCACTCATAGCGCGCGCTGTCGAGCTCAGGTTCAGCCACGCGCCGCTCCATTTTGTTACTAAGGACAATAAAAACACATTGTTAGAACCACTTGATTGCACTAACTAGTCGTCTCTCATCTCTTTTACAAATCCTCCGTCAGTGGTTGTCTGGAAGAAATGACTGTTAGCATTTCTTTCGGGAATTAGCATAATGTTTTACGTATTTGCAGTCCTTTAATTTGTAAGCCTTACTCCATCTAAAACAATGTCCCAGGCACTGCAGCGCCGAGTGGTCTCTTCATCCATCTAGTGTGAGTGAAGGTGCCACTGGACGATGTATAAATGTCATTACGTAGATGCAAAGGCCTTAGTATTTATTTGCAGTAAAAAAATATAAACTTCGGTGTTACAGAATAAATCTACGGCCTCGCTCATAGTTCCACTACAATATTGGTGGCGGAAACATAATCTACAATATCTCATAGGGGCTATTACCAAACAAGATATTTTTAATCATATGGCAGCGATCCAAGGCGCCATATTATGAACTGTAGGCATTTTCTCAAAAGGCGTTTTTTATGGCAGCGGCGGGCGCACTGTAATTATTAAAATTTTCATACGAAAGATTTTATTCAGTTTGTTCAACGTCAGAATTTATCGTACGAATAACTGCTTAATTTAAAATTAACATATTTTATCTCATAAACGGCTATACCGATTTTGATAAAACATATAAATCGGTTCACCCGTTTAAGAGCTACGTATGGAGCCACATACAGACACACATTCTTTTTATGTCGGGGGTGAAAAAGGAAGAGAGTACCCTGTGTTTTATCAACCGCTAACACAGCGTAATATGTTTTTAGTTTTACACTTTTCCACACTTCGTTCGCGGTGGCGACATAACCATTCTCAAATAACATATTTTACAATGTTGTGGTGTAAATATAGAGTATTGTACGTACATGTACGGCGTGGTATGTCCTTTGCCGGCAAGTGGGAAATGCCAAATTCATACACTTTCGCCTTTGCCGAACCGCGCCGCCGGCCGTTCAATGGAAAAACGCCCATTAGGAAACCATTCCCCGAGGTCCCCGGAGGCCCATTATCCATTACACGGAGACAGAATAAACACACATAAATAAACATATATACAGGAGCGGCGGTAAATAAACCCGCGCGGGACAGGAAAACTGCGTGGGAAAACCCAAACGCTCGATGCATCTTCTCATTCACTTAGAGTCTCATGGGACTCGAGATAAAAGTGAGTTGTAAAATAATAATTACGTCCTAAAAATTCAAATATCAAATTTAAATAAAAACTCTTCAATGACATTTTCCTAGCACAAGGCCGCTTAACAAAACCTTGATTCTTTAGCGATGCCATATCTCCCAAATAAAGGCCTTGCTCTCTGCACCCCAAATACTAGACACTTCTGTGCCAGTGGTTTGTCTAGAAATGGGGTATTTTTGCAACACTTTGCCCCAAGGTTGGGCTAAGATAATGACAAATAAGATACTTTTTCATCTCCCATGCTCGGAAAATACGCTGTTACTTTAAACATGCGATCGTAAAAGATCCTTTTTTAAACCGCTTTGTATTTTTGTGCGCCTCGAAATTTGAACTCGACGCCCTAATAAAAAAAAAAATAAGGAACTCCTTCAACTTGTAGCATTGCCTCGCAACGGGTTGTTGATTTTATGACACTTCAAGAAGACACGATTTGTAATCAACAACCCGTTGCTAGGCAACGCCACATACTCCTTTGTGAAGAAGCAAAAAAGAAGGAAACTCATTTCACTAACCTCTATGGTAGGTACCTACTACCTATGTCTATTGTTTGTCACGCTTGGCTAACAAAATCATTTCCTCGCTTCTGTGAGATGAAAAGTTTTGTGTTTCGCACGAATGCAATATTATTTGCGTTTCGTGCTTCTGAATACCTCGCTACGCTCAGGTTTCTTTTTTTGAACCACTCGCTACGCTCATGGCTCAATTTTAGAAACCTTCGCTAGCTCGGTATTCAATACAAGCACTCGCCGCAAACAATAATTTTGCATTCTTGCATAACAAATAACTAATAATCTTGTATAAGTTTTAGAAATTAGCTCTAAAAACCAAATAAAGTCAAGTCACTAGCCACTAGTCCATCCAAAGGTCTAACCAAAGTTGACACAGGCAGCGGCTTACAAATCAAAATCCAGGTCCGTCAGTAACACGTCCCACACTCATTCTTTGATCGAAATCAATCACTGAAAGCCTTTTGTGAGACATTCAATTCACGAGTCACCGGGGCCATTTCATTTGATGACTCCACGGGCCTTCCTATAACTCCCAAAGCCTGTCCGGGACCTAGTATTACACTGAAGCCTATATATCAGAGGCGTTTGACCTCACGTCCTCGGATCAAAGTGCTCGGAAACCCTTTACTTATGTCCGCACTTAGCTACCCTTTGTGCTACATTGATTCCTGTCCTCTCAAAACAATTCAGAGACCGCAGAACTAAAGCTTGAACTAACGCGGCGGAGGACAAAGTTTGCTCAGCGCAACATTCAACAAAAACTGTCACCGATTTGCATAGGAGCATTACCGAACAGTTGAATGTTGGGCGCAACTTGCGAGTGCTAGAGAGAAGTAAAAGGTCTGCTTTGAACAAACTTTAGTCTAGCTGGAGAACTAAAGTTCCGTAAGTAAATGTGTGAGGATATTATAGACATACATTGCAAGCTGGCTCAAAGTGTATTAAATGAAGTTATGCAGATGATTGTGGGCCTCGCAACGGCAAAGTTGAAGTGGACCTGGGCTGGCCACGTAAGCCGAGACTTCCGTGTGCTCCTATCCAATGGTTAAACCTTAAGTTGGAGCGCCACTCCGGCTTGTTTACCGCTGTCCGCGGCGCATGTGTGCGCGAGGTGTGCGTTTTAAATTGTACCATATAATTTAGTTGATTGCAGTCGCCGTCCGCCCGCGAGTCACCGAAACTCCGACAAATGAATAAAATTGTTCCTGACGGTAGCTTTTTCATTCACAACTTTTTGTTTTGTTTATTTATTCCGGGGGATTTCGGATTTTTATTCCATCAAAAAGCGATCTCGGTCTCAATTCCGACTTTGCGAGGCATATGGAATAAACGTATGGAACAATAGTGTATAGTGCATTATTGGAGCGGCAAACGCTATTGTGTTAAACACTAATTGATTCTGTAAAACTGAATCAACTTCACGCGCCGGCGGTTCGCATGCCACTCACGGTTGGTCGCATCCGATTTATAAATGGCAGTCGACATTCAATAGACCTCGTCATAATATTGGCTGTGTAAATAGCTGAATGTCACGAAATAACATAATTAGTTTTGTCCATTTGAAAGGCTTGTCGCACACACGGTTAATTCTGCGGAACGGCTGAGCGAATTAACTGTAGCTGGCCATTTTCTTTTATCGCCGCGCCAATTGTCTCTGGGACATTACCGCGGACAGCGCGCAGATTGCTACGTTGTGCAATGTCGTCAGATTGTTGTGCGCCTTGTCTGTGCACTGACCCGATAATCTGCACAGACTAACAGAAGGGAATTCTTGAGTCTGGTGCCAAACACTTTGCCGCCTCCCGATCATAAGCACTAGTACAATCGCCGATAAAAACTTTACGACACAAAACAATCCACACAAATTCTTCCACTGTACAAAATCTATGAAACGTATGTTTCTAGTTTTCGCTTTAAACCTTAGGCATTTGCATCTACGACGTAGTGATTTATTATGATTTATACAACGTCCAGTGGCACCTTCACTAACTTGCTGGGCAAGCCACTCTGCAGATGTGACTAGCATTCAAGGTTATGTTGTTGTCACCAGCTCATATATTCAACGTAAATATATCCGTTTTTAAATGTCAAAAAAAAGATTGTTCATTTCAATAAGGGCTATTTTAGAGTGTTTTGATGCGCGACGGTTGAGTGGATTTGTTAGAGAATAGATGCACAGCACTCGTTGTCTTACCAAGCATCTCATTGTCCTCTCTACGCCACGCCACGGCCGGCGGCGGGGTGCCAGACGCCACGCCACACAACGCAATGCCGCTGGCTCCCCTTACCTAGCGTCTCATTGTCCAGTCGCACTTGTCTCGCGTCCTCTCTACGCCACGCCACGGCCGGTGGTGGGGTACCAGACGCCACGCAACGCAACGCTGCCGGTTCTCCTTCCGTCACCACCACCTCGCTCGTGCTGATCTCGTCATCGATGTCCGGGGGAACTGGGGGATAAAATTTTCATTTGTATCGAAACTAATTATGAAACAGAACTTTGAATATTTACGGGTCTTCAATATTGCTTAGGATGATCTGATCGCTTCATCAGTTTGACCAAAATGTTTAGATATCGCGAAACCATAACAATATCGGGACTATTTTTGCTGCCTTGATTAATTTGGAGAGGCACATCTCTCAACAACACGAGCAAAATATTGTCCACGAAATAATTAAACTTAAGGTCCTAGAACAAATGGCTTGTTAGACAAAGTTTATACTCTAAGGGCCATGTTAATTGCTCTGAAGGCTGCCAAAATTAGCGCACCTTAATGAAACATTAATTGACTAAATTACAACTTAGGCAGGGCATTTCCGTCTCGGCACATTTACAAGGTAACGTGTTTACACTGCGAATAAGACCGACACAGCTGAGAACACTACTACAGGGTGCACTCTATGTCGATAGCGGAACTTAGTAAGATGTCTTGTCTACTGATCACTACAATCAACTTGTACCAGATGGCGAAAAAAATGGAGCGAAAAAAATATCTGCTGTTCCATACAAAAGGTTGACTCAGTACTGCGCCAAATGTATGAAACAGGTGATATTTTTTTCACTCCATTTTTTTCGTAACATAGTACAAGTTGTTTGTAGTGATCAGTAGACAGCCTACTCAGAGTGCATTCTGTAGAGTCTTGATTCAATCAGACTGTTTAAATATTCACCATTTAAAGGTCAGCGCCGCCGTGACTTATTTTTGTGTACTCAATACTAAAGTGAAAAGTGAAATGAAAAGTGACTGAGGACTGAGCCAACTAAGCCAAACCAACATCCAAACATGTCCCAGCCAGGACGGCAATTAAGAGGTTACTATACGTAGACATCTTGTTGAGTGCATAACTAGTGGTTCGCCCCGAACTATGAACTCGCGACCCCATATAAACTTAATAATAATAATAACCCCCGTGTGGTTCCCGGGAGGTACAGAATTGGATCCACCCCTACAGTCTTGATTTTCCACTCGTTATTCAAGATTTTCAGATTTTTCTTCTAGCATTTTTAGTTTTTGGCCAAATGTTTTCTGTAACTTGTTCGCCGCTTTTTCTTATTTCAAGTTTTTGTGCCTCTAGATCATTTTGGATTTTTTGTAGTTTATCTAGTATTTCTTCCATTTTAAGTTTTGTATAAAAGCTCTTGTAGTTTTGAAGTAAAGCGACCTCTATTGTTGAGCATACGGACTTTTTTGTTTATTTTTGAACACTAGATGGCTCTGATAAAAAAAATGTTTTGTCACGCCCTCTGTTAGGAAGTAGAATAACAATTTTTTTTTAAATAGATGGCGCTGTTTTGTATTTTCTAATCTTGTACTTTGGTTATTTTTGGATTTATTGGATTAAAATAGAGTTCTTGTTACGGATTATTTCGCGACCCGTAAAAGTTTATTTTTATTGTTTCCACTGAGTTTTACGTCCGATATCCACAATATTGTTTCCAAACAGAATTTGTATTTATAGTTCACTTTTGTTAGTTTTTATCACTCCTTTCACTGTTTACTGATTAGATTTACGTTTTTATCACTTTTAAAATCACTTTTTAGCACTATTTTATTGTTACTGAGAGGCAGCAGTGGCGCCCTCTCTCATCCCATATAAACTTAACAACCCCATATCTCGGCAACCCCTCGACCGATTTGGCTCATGTTCGAACTTAAAAATTCTTTTAATTTCATTTACCTGCCTACCAAATTTCATGACGATCCGACAAAAATTACTCAAGTTATCGTCGAACGAACATTCATACATACAAACATACAAACATACATACATACATACATACATACATACATAAATACAAACGCCGGATTGTTCCAGTAGACTCGGAGAACTTCGCTCGCTTCGCTCGCTCGTTCAATTATCACTGCACGATGTATAAAACATATAGATGCATTGGCCTAAGACATGGAAAAATACAGGCTGCCGAAGAACTGACCACAGAAAAGCATCATGTCTCCAAAATGTCGCTGAATGGTTTCACCCAAGCAAAAACAAAACTCATCCGAGCCAAAACGTCTCGGACCCAAGTAGCCATATTAGCGAGAGAAGATGGCATGTAAATAAGAAGGTATGTTACAATTTGATATTATAGTTGAAAGCGCCCATAGTGCCTCAACTGCTGAGCGTCGGATTCCCCTCATTGCCATCTTTTGAGAAAATTCCTTTCTATAAACAAAGGAAAGTCATTGTTTTGAGCTCGTAAATCTCTAGATCATGTCTTAGCTAAGTGTCCCATGTCCACTCTTTAGGAAATTTTCAAGATCCAGCGGCAGCGCTCTCTAAATAAACGTGTACCTAAAGTGCCCTCTTTGTCTCTAGTGCGCTTGCGTCTCTCTAGTAGGATCTAAAAAACCGTATGTTTCTGGTGCCCTCAAAGACGCGTGTATCTTACAAGCTAGGTGTATTAGTACAAGCGTTGCCTGCTGACCGACAACCTGCAGCAGATGCGTCTGGCTCATCATGGGCTCGGTGTTGAGCTGACACATGTACCGGCCGCCGTCGCCGGGCCCCACCGCCCGCAGCGCCAGCGCCCAAGCCCCGTCCCCCGCGGACACGGACACGCGGTGGTTCTTCGTGATCACGTGGCCCGCGATCGTGAGGATCGTCTGCGTGTCCACGCGGAGCCACGCCACCTGCGGATTGTGGAGCTGGGTTACACAAGGTTGACATGACATGGTAAAGGTTACTTAACTTTGAAGGTATATTAGTGCTAGATTGGTAATATAAGCTGCTTCACAAACTAGGTCTCTGTAATGTTCTAAAACGTATGATCTTATTCTTGGTATATTCTGACGTCTTCTTCTTCTCTCGTGTCGAAAGCATCACACGTCGCGCTCCCAGAAACGTCCCAACTTAATCGCGCTGGGGGTCGCCTCCAGGAGTTCCTGCTAGCTGCTTTGTGGAGCATCAGGGCATATTTTGACATGAAATAGGGACATTAAAATTTGATTTTTATTACGTCAGATGCAAAGATCTGAGACATAATCAGATGGTTTTTACAACGTCCAGTGGCTACTTCACCGACACTAGATGGGTGAAGATACCACTTGGCGCTTCAGTGTCTTCGCTGAATTTCAGGGACGCGCTGAAAAAATATCGCTTTTATAATTTCTAGTGGCGATGTTGAGCTGGTTTTTTTGTCAGAAAAAAAACGTGCATATTTTTTTAATACTCATAATATAATTTGTTACCTTATATGCCATCCTGACAGTCCTGCTGTGCTGGGAAAGCCTACTCCATCTAAAACAAGGTCCCAGAAACTGCAGCGCCGAGTGGTCTCTTCACCTATCTAGTGTAAGTAAAGGTGCCACTAGACGCTGTATAAATCACCTCATTACGTTGATGCAAAGGCCTTAGTTACCTTATATGTCTGTAGGTTCTCGACGCGGCAGACGAGCGTGGCATCTCGTCCCAACGCTACCGTCACGTTGGACCCGGGACCCACGAAGCGCGGGAGATCTGCACAACAGAAAGACACACTTGAAGTAAACTTGCTGAGATTCATCAATAATACAGCTGACTTAGCACAAGACTGGTCATCATCAGCCCATCTCTGCCCACTGTTGGGTATAGGCCTTTTTCCCCTCGCGCCACCTCTCACGGTGCCTCGCCATCCGCATCCATGGACCCTCCGCCGACACAACGATGTCATCCGACCTTCGAGCTGCTGGTCTTCCAACCGACCACCACAGACCATAATAATATAGGCACATATTATATCGGTTTACAGCTATATCTATCTCACTCTTTTGATCTATGTCTAGTGAGATAAATAGAGTTATAAACTCATAGATACGGTCTAACTCATTGTTGTGTTAAGCCTGAAGAATGATAATTACTAATAAATTTATCAAATCAAGGCGATCGATGGCATAATAATATCAAAGCAGAAAATTGATAGTTGTAGGTACAACAAGTTTTGCTAAATATGAGTGACTGTCAATTGCATCATATTTGAACATTTTAACAGCAGCTTCAACTTCTAATATCAAAAGTGGGTCGTCAGATTAATTTCCCCTACAATTAATTCAGTCTGCTCTCCGTCGAGTGCTTGATATTGACAACGTGGAAGCGTTTTCGGCGCGGGCTGAGTTGTGTTTGACATCAAACAAAGTTGTCTGTCAAATGAACAGAGCTCCGCGAGCAATAGGCCAGAGGACAAGGACAGCGTTTTAATATTGAATCGCGGATAATATGAATGCTACAGAAAGACTACATTTGGTTATGTAGGTATAGATCAACAAGCTCACGATGCGCAATGAAAGTAACAATGCCTCAGTTTCACTAACGGTTCTTATCTCAGATTCTGAAGACATCTTCCAGTACTCAAATGCAGAAAGACACTAAAAGCGACCGTGCAAATTATACAGGATCTATTTATTGCCTACGTACTTCGGTACTTATACACTGATTCTTGGATAACTTGGATGGAAATGGTGACAAATGAAAAAGTACTGGAAAGGGTGAAGCAGCGTATATAGATACCGAGTACGATAGAAGATTGAAGAGGAAATTATGTTGGGCCACTTGCTACGACGTCACGACACATTTATATTTAACATACTTGAAGGAAAGAGAAGAAGAGGAAGGCCTCGGAGAAGCTACTTCGACCAAATCAAAGAGAAGGCAGATGTCGAGACGTATCAGGAGGTGAAGGAACCGGCCTGTGACCGAATGCATGGAGAGTGCTGTACCGACAAGAATCGAACACTTAAATATGTATACCTAATGATGATACACTGATATGACTTAATAAGGGTAAAAAGTCTAATAAGTGTGTTGCTGGAGGAAGGAATGTTAACACAGGAGTAAGGCATTTTCAGCTACGTACAGGCACACAAAAGAATGGAACTAAAAAATCGGTGGTAATATTTCCCTTGAATTGACAAACTTTGCATCGAGGCTTCGATTCGCAGTAGACTGTGATTAATCCAGACATTGCTCTCTGAGAGTTGTCCCGTGCCTGGTAGTAGGACATCTATAGGGTTTACAAAGGAATGGAAATTGGCAATGCCGCACTCTCTACCTATGCTCGCTCTGCCTAGAATACAGTACATGATCTTTGTTTTCCAAAGTCTAGAGCCGTTTCTGCACGTATCCACTATTTAATTGATTGTACTATTGTTGTATTGGCTTTGCGCTCGAGGCGCACAAAACAGGAGAAAGAAGATACTGCGAGACATTTCTTCAGTAAATAATGAGCTAGACGGCAGATCCGATGAACTGGAAATAAATAATTGAATCTCAGAGAAACCGTTCGGGCAGAAAAAAACCTCTTTGTCTTATCAATAACTGACCTATTTCACAGCTTTTTGCAGCACAAACTAGCAGACATTTTTGTAGCAAAGCAATAACAGATATATTTTAAGAGATTACAAAGATATAATTTTGGTTTAAGTCTTTATTTAATTTCATTATTGCGTGTAAAAAATTACAGTTAGCGATACGCAATAATATACCTTTGTAAAGGCATACGGTCTCAGCCTCAGCTTACTATATGCACATATTACGTATATTATATCACCTAGATAGATTCTGATAGATATCACTTATACCGCAGACACAATACCCGTACCCGTATATTATCAGAGACAATGCACGAACAGAAAGGATTATGCAGATTTCAATTTCGGATGATTCGTCTGATCGCTCTCTCCAAAAGTGGGTATTCTTTTTGTATTTTCTTTTCCTCCTCGCGTTTTACACCCCGGTTGATTTCAAGTACCTTCGGATGGGTACACGTATAGGTTAAGAAAAAAACTTTCATTGAATGAGGGAAGTTCGTTCATTCGATTCCAGCAGATTAAAGACAGATTCAATTCGAGGGATTTCCTTTACGTTTCTTAGAAGCCTTCACAGCTCTGCTTCAGGTGTGTGTGTGTGTGTGTGTGTGTGTGTGTGTGTGTGTGTGAGTAGGGGCGGCAAGATAGGGGATAGGAGGCATTCTTCAAATGTAAACAACTTAAATTGAAAAAAATAAAAATTTACTCAAGATAATATTATGATCACATCTATTCGAAAAGCCCTAGTTCTTTCCCCGCAAACAAGGACTAAAATAGTTTTTTAATAAAATAAAAAATAAATAAAATATTTTTATTTCAGATTATTACAACATTATTAAAACATTATAAAATCCATAGTAAAATTAAAAGTAATCAAATTATAGAGTAAAAATAAAATAAAATTGTATTCAAATAAATCGGAACAAAAATTAAAATCTGCAGGATGTAAATTATAATAATAATAAATGTCCTTTTTGCATCTATGTAATGAGATGATTTATTATGATGATTTATACAGCGTCCAGTGGCACCTTCACTCACACTAGATGGGTGGGGAGACCACCCGGCGCCGCACTCTTTTTGTTGCGACTTATTTGTATTTTAACCCAATGTCGTAGCATTGGGCTATCCATCTTTTCTGACAGTATTCTCAGTAGACTGTTTGGGCTGCCGCGAAACCGCCGCATAGTAGATGCAATTCTTTTTCTAATAATGCCAAAGAAATCATCCATTCTGGCATTAGCAAACATTGCAAACATTTAATCCCATGAGACGAAAAGTGAATTGAAGTTGCAATGTAGATATTTGTAGTAAAATCCCAATGACCAAAGAGATCAATCACGAACATTATTATTAGTAAGTGGCAGTTTGGAAAATAGATCCGCGCGCGATGCAAATTAAAAAAATTATTTGCGAAAAAATAAAAACGTCAGAAATTCAAATATTATTATTGAATTTACTCCCTCGTGTAACAATCTTCTATTTTTACCCCATTTATCGACATTGAGGTTTAACAAGGGTAATACATTTTTGTCTTTAATAGGAGTAAGTAAAAGAGTAAGTATAAGTAGAAAGTAGTCTACTCCATGTTGCAGGCACTAATAGCGTCTGAGTATTTCTTGTAAAGATAGACCCCGTATAAATCATGTAGTAGAAGCAAAGCGCCCGTATAAATCATGTAGTAGAAGCAAAGCTCTAAGTTTTAATAAAACAAATAATATCCTAGGCTGTTCAGAGACTAGCTGACACGAATATGTGCTTCACAAGCTATTTCTCTTCTTTTTGGTAATATTCAGTCACTCCGAAGTTAGAAAAATCCTTCTCGGATAAATCCACAAAGAGCCTTTTGGGATCATTTTTAATCAAAGCCTGATAAAAGCTCGATTGTGCTGACGAGAGCCGGCTGTAAGGAATTGCTCATTGGTCTGAGTCTGGAGATTACCTATTGCCGCATAAACATGTACTATACATTGCTCTCTTCACGGTTTCGCAGAGTTTTTTTGTACTTTAGGTACTTACTTGCTATTTAAATCGCCAATTCGCATTGAGCACGCGTGGTGATTAAGGCTGGAAGATAGTAGTGTGGCGGGAAATTCAAAATTTTCACAGTTTTTTACATTTTGTAGCTAAAATGAGCTATTTTTGTTCAGCGATTTTTCGTTCGCGAGAATAAAACCGTATTCTTTTCATTATTGTAAACAACAGAACAACAATAATTCAGCCGATTATGTGTTCTGGTCTGCGACATGTTTTTTGGGCAATACCACTGCTTCGTAGACCAGAACACATAATCGGCTGAATTGTTGTTGTTCTGTTGTTTACAATAATGAAAAGAATACGGTTTTATTCTCGCGAACGAAAAATCGCTGAACCAAAATAGTTCAGTTTAGCTACAAAATGTAAAAATCTGTGAAAATTTTTTATTTCCCGCCATCTTGCTATCGTCCACCCTTAAGCTCGAACTCCCTATCTGAGAGAAGGCCTTTGCCTAGCTAATAGGACATGTACAATTGTACAATTATACAGGCTACATCTTACTTACTTATGTCTGAAACGGGTCGAATCACGCTAGAGTTTTGAAATGAATTTCCTTATTATACAAATGTGTCTCGAAGACCAAAATCGCCGATGTTGGAGTTGCGACTGCCAAGCTAAAGTGGAACTGAGCTGGCCAGCGCATGGGTCCAGATAGATGGGCGAAAATCGCCACTGACTGGTTGCCTCACACTGGATTCCGGCGCCGTGACAGGCCAAGGCGGAGATGGCGGGACGATCTCAAAACCTTTTTACCGGGGTGGCAAGAGGTGGCCCCAGATAGAAAAGAGTGGAGAATACAAGGGGAGGCCTTTGCCCAGCAGTGGGACACAAAACACGCTACATACAAAAAAAAACAAATTGTGTGTATCGTGACTCTATTAGGTACTTACTTAAAGCTAAAACTAAGGCCTTTGCATCTACGTAATTAATGAGATAGTTTATACAGCGTCCAGTGGCACCTTCACTCACATTAGATGGGTGAAGAGACCACTCGGCGCTGCAGTGTCTGGGACATTGTTTTAGATGAAGAAGATTTGCCCAGCACCTATACCATCCTGACAGCTTAGTCGGCCTAGCCCACAGGAAAGACAAAGTCAATACGTGTGGAGCCAACTAAGCCGCGGGTTTCCTCACGATGTTTTCCTTCACGGTTAGCGAGTGGTATTGCTATTACCAATTCATAAATGTACGTAACTTTGAAATTAAACAAAGTCATAGATACATTGCCCGTACTGGGAATCGAACCGGGTACCTCTTGCTTCAGAGTCCACTGTTCTACCCACTAGACCACCACCGCTTCAACAGTATAGGAAATTATTAATGACCTCTTGATGCTTGGGTGCTCATTGATATACTGCAAGTTTAAACAAATGAAGCGCTTTTTACAAAAACAGCCAATGTAACATTTTTACGAATTTCGGTTTTCAATCCTGTTCAACAAGCTGCATTAGTCCCAATCAGTTTTTACAAAAACATCCCATCTCCACAGTTATTCCATCGGAAAGTTTCGGAAATTTTACAAAAACCACCAAGGTTTGCTTGTAGGACAATCGTTTTGGCCAAAAACCGCCAAATTTTCTCCGGGGACAAATATGTTCTTGTAAAAAGCGCCTCGCATAGTAAATTTTGACTTTTACGTGAATTTAAATTTTTGGGTGTCGCATGGAATTTGTCGCGTCACAAATTCAAACAAGTTGTTGTTTCGTGAAGTGACACTAGACTCAGCGGTGATTATTCACAAGATACTGAAGGTAAAAAATAATATAAAAAAATATAAAAATTATTATGTCAGTGAAAAATACCCAAAAATCATTAAATTGTGGTCTCCCTTACTACTATACTAACGCTTGCGGCGAGTCGAGCGCCACATCGCACGCGCGCTTGAGAAGACGGGGGTGTCCGCACGTCGCGGTTATTATAGAACAACTTGAACAAGGTAAATAGTAAAACATTTTAAAAAATAAACTTATTTTTAGTTTCAAGTGTTACTCAAACTATCGTCCCTGAGTCGGGTGTCACTGACCAAAACAAAATCCTGTGTGTTGTGTAGGCTACATTTGAGCTGTTGCAATCAAAACGTGATAAATTACGAATGCAACACCGGTACCGAGGATGAAAGCTCAGAGATTTCATCATCTGTATCCTCTTATTGGGCCGATATTGCGATCTTCCCTGCCGGTCCATTGCGTATGTATTCATATTATTTCATATAAGTTTCCGTGCGAGAGACCTCGTCGATACACCGGGATATACCTATTTATTTTCCTCTTCCCATTCCGTTTCCCTTTCCGTATGATATTACCATGAATAAAGTAGCTAGAAAAAAGATAAATATTGCACAAGAGTTAAACAAACCTTGCGGCTGGTAAGTGCTTACGTTACATGAAGTTATAAAATAAAAAATTGGGCGTTTTTTTTTTACAGAATTCACATCTTGCTGACGAGTAGGTTACACCCTGTAAAAAGAGTTAGGATCTTTTGTAACACCTTGTATTTCCGTGTGAACATGATTATTTCGTGCTCATGACGAATTGGGTCAATGAAATTGCAGATTTTCGCACGGAAAAATCCGTGTGAATGGGATCATTTAGTAACGCCCACGTAAGTGAAATTAATGGAGCAAATAACTCCGCGTTTGTGCGAAGTTAATAATAAGTTCATTTAATATGGCACCAGTAGCTAGTGCCAATAATTAATTAATTAAAATTAACTAGATAAACTGAACATATTTAAATGTTTCACCTGCAAAACTTTCGTAAATAACTAATTAAACAAAATAAAAAAATAAAAAATATTCCCGATATTTTAGCTTCAAATTAACATATCTCATAAACGGCTGAACCGATTGAAAAAACATAAGAACACTTGCTAGAAAATCTTCTTTAAAATGAAAAAAAAAAAGCATCAGAATCGGTTCATCCGTTGCCACAGACAGACACACACAGACACACCCTCAAATAGCGGTCAAACTTATAACAACCCTTTTTTTGGGTTGGGGTTTATAAACGCTACTGAACTACCACTCCTAAGTTTTCTTTCACAACACCCTGGCCACAAACACAACTAGGTCATAAATGCAAAAAAAAAAAACTTGGAACCACACGCCGAATGCCGCGGCAAGCTCCTTGGGAAATAAGCTGCGGCATAACAAAGTGTGTGCCCACGAGGATGTGAATAACAAAATCATAAGCGACACTTCAGAACTGCCGGCTTAGTTTGGATAGCAGTTTTCTATATTAAAGTAAGTTGGCGGTGTGGAGAGAAACTCTCGCACACTGCGGTCCCGCGAGCCCAGGCTGGCCAACGCGGGGGGGTACTGTCTAACTTTTGAATCTATTGCAATCCCTTTAAAAGGCGAATGGGACTTAAAAGCCAATAATTAAATAATACTATAATTATTATTGCCGTAAAACAAACATCGCTGAAAAAATAGATCAAATTAGCTTGAAAATAAAAATAAAAAAGTGAAAAAATTGCCTTTCCAGCCACGCTGCTATCATTGGACGACGTATGTCTCACAACTAGCGCCGCCAATGAAAAAAAAAACATATCTTTTTTTTGGATGCGTTTTTAGCAAAAAGCGCTCCTGCGATTTCTCAACGCGAGGCTTAACTATTTTTAGGACCTAAGGTTTGGATTCCAGATCCTAGAACTTAAGAATGCAATCGATTCTCGCCAAAAGTGGCCACTTTTGGCGAGAATCGATTGCATTCGTAGGAAATCTAATCCTGGAATCCAAACCTTAGGTCCTAAAAATAGTTAAGCCTCGCGTTGAGAAATCGCAGGAGCGTTTTTTGCTAAAAACGCATCCAAAAAAAAGATATGATTTTTTTTCCATTGGCGGCGCTAGTTGTGAGACGTACGTCGTCTTAAGAATAGTCTTATTCGCTGCATGATGTGCCGTATGCAAAATAAATAAATGGGACTTTAGAATGCCATTGACTATTTTTAATTGCAATCGCTTAAAGAACGAATGAGTCAAAACACCATTGAAACTGAATGATATTGAACTCTCGCACACTGTGGTCCCGCGAGCCCAGGCTGGCCAACCGACCAAGGGGGTACTGTCTAACTTTTGAATCTATCTCGAGCCGTTTAAAAGGTATCGTAGTAATGATCGTAAATGGTACTTTACAATGGCATTGTCTAAGTTTTTAATTGCATTCGCGTAAAGAACGAATGAGTCAAAACGCTATTGAAACTGAACGATTTTCTTCTAAAATAAGAGATGACCCCTATTATCCCTATCACGTTCAGTTCAATAACAGCTCGTTTTAAATAAATGCAGTTTGAATTTTTTCAGCATCTTACCAATGTTAAATTTAAAGGTATCTTCAGATTCAAAGGGTAAACAAGACATCACGCCTCAGCCGCGTGTTTACCGCAAGACAGGGTTCTAATTATGTAAGATCAACATCAGTCATGATCCTTTTCAAAGGTATCATGATTATGAAAGGTATCATTATTACGATCGTTCAGAATGGAACACATCAAGAAGCCATATAAATTGTAGGATAAGATTTGAGTAAACGAAATCACGTCATGCTTCAATATATAACATGGCAACACTCCCATACAACTGACAAATTAATAAAACTTCCACTCAGGATTTTTGCGTACACCTACAGTGTTGAACGTACATCTCTGTACGCATTCCGAGCGGAAGAGGACTTAGCTAAAAGCTCTTGTAACCAAGCCATAAACTTTAAAAAAAGAAGACAATCATGACTTTGGAAAATAACACGTTTTTCCCTGTTTCTGTTGGTTTACAATCGGGAATGCCAGCGCTTGGAGCTCAAATTGAGTTATATTCTACAAGTTGGCTAACATAAAATATGGCTACATTGTACTCACTTAGCCTCGTTATACAAGCTGGGAAAACATTCCAAGATGAATAAATTGCTTTACTTAAAACTTGCAATGTATTGTTTAAGTTATCTAGGTTGCTTGGAAAATTAAAAAGAATGTTCAGGGTCCGACGCACACACTATATTTCAACACATTCCATAAAAGAACTCAAACTTAAATATTTTATTCAATTCGCAATAAAGAACTTGATTTAAGTTGCTTATTTCTATCGTGTGATGTGATTTTCTTTTTGTGAACTTGTCTTTATTGCTTCACTTGCCATCTATCGACCATACATTTCGTTTAGGACCCAAACGAAATGTATGATCCAGTCCGGCAAGCGGTGTGGAACTTAGCATAAACGCAGCTTTCATACGCTTCGAGTCGACAACTCAATCTCGAAATGTGTTTTTCGAATAACTTCTTTTCAAATGAACGGCACTTCGAAAAACGCAACAGCGAAACATTTCAACGCCGAAACACTCGATGCCGAATGCACTCCACTTCGAAAAACTCAAAAACGAACGTCTTTACTTCGTGGTGTGATTATGTCGTGGTGGGCTTATTTTCTTTTTGGCAACTTAGGTCTATCAGAAAAAACGACTAGGTATAAAAATGTCGAACTTATAAAATTTAATAGACTATTAATTGCAGTTTGCAAAAAAAGAGATGATTTATATAGCGTCCAGTGGTAACTTTACACTTTAAAGTCCGTAAATGTGTTTTAGGGTTCCAAACCTCAAAAGGGTAAAACACGGTTGTTCGATTGGCACCCTTATGCCGCAGTACGAAAACCTTATACAATAATTATTTCCCTCCTTTTCCGCCCTTCTTCTGTCACTCATCAAGGTTTATTTTTTATTTTTCGCGAGGACGGCTGAAGCTACTGAACACTGAATTTATCACTGAAGTCCACGGTCCTGTCCCCGTAGCATGACTTTTATCGAGGCGGATTTATCCAACTACGCTCTCGACGATATATAACCCACTATAGACGTCAAAATGCTGATAAACCGCCATTTTGTTGGATAAATCCGCCTCGATAAAAGTCATGCTCCCCCCGCTGGTACGAATCCGTCGTTTACGACCGCCACTAATCGTAATTAACTTTTGTGAGAAAACGGCACTTTTATTACCACGATCGGAAAATATCAGGTACCAAGAAGTTTCAAGTACTTCTACCGCGACCACGAGCCCTGCAAAGGTCTCGAAACGTTGGGAAAATGTAAAAAGTTAATAAAACGAGTGTTAAATCCGTTAAAATCTGTGTTTAAATTATGTATAGTGCTCGTGCAAACCTAAGAAAATATTAGCGTTTCTTTTTTTATTAATATCACTCGCCAACAGGGCAAACAAAGTAGTCGAGTATGTGGGGTTAGTATAAGATGGTCTGAAATGCAAATGGTCTATCTATAGCAATAGCTCGTCAAAAAAGTAACCGATCTAAGAAGCATCTTGTCAGAAACTCATTAGGCTGTCTTATTATCAAAATTGTCATTAAATGCAAGTTGCAATTGTATAAAAATTTGCTTACCTATAAAGCAACTTGTCAGATAATTGCTACACTTTCTGCCGATTTCTGAATTGAGAAAATCGCTAAGCAAATGGTTAAGTATCGTCCTGTCTCTGCAGATTTCTCACAAAAAAGCGTGACAGAACGATAGTTAAGTATTTGCTTTGCAAAATTCAGAAACCGGGCCTTTGTTTATCATCATCATGAGTAAATGCCTCTTCATGCTCACGCCACCTCTTACAATCCTGTGCCATCACTGTTTTCGGACTTCTTGGGCTATGCCGTCAGACCGATCTCTTCCCCTCTCGGGGTCGTCATTCCGCAATGGACTTTGCTATTTAATCAAATTCGCCTAAAGGAGTGCAATAATGATCTTGAGTAAATACTATGGTGTTCTGCAAAGTATTGATCAAGAAGAACTATTAGCTCACAAGAACTATTAGGAAACAATGTACCTACGACGTTACGAGAGTTTACGAGACCGATCGGTCACACCCGCGAGCGGTGTTGTTGTAAAATTGTCAAGTTCAAATATCTAAATCGCCAACGTCTCTACAAAGATGGTGGCCCAGCTGAGCGTGCTCCCTTTACCAAAAATGACAAAATTAATTGTCATCGCTTTTAAGTTTAGTTAAGTTATTTTTGGTAATAAACTTTTTTAATTCTTATTCTTAAACTAGTTGTGCCCGCGACTTCGTATGCGTTTTTACACATTTGACATTTAATTTAAATTCGACTGTGGAGGAAAACTCAAAAGGAAGGTTTTTTTAACCCCCGACCAACAAAGAGGGGTGTCATAAGTTTGATAGCTTTGTGTGTGTGTCTGTTTATGTGTTTATGAGGGTGTGCCTGTCTGTGTGTGTGTGCCCTAATCTAAACAATACATTTATGATCAAATATGTTTTGTTTAGATTAGGTATCGCTCGTGTTAGATACCAGGAAGCTTAGCATAAGAATTGCCTGGGAAGTATGGGGGTAAACCTATAATTATACTTAGTATGGGTATGGATATAAATATGTATCTCCCTCGACGTAGAGTGGGATAGATAAAGTTATAAGCCCATAGATAAGGTCTTACCCATTCTCATGCTAAGCCAGCAAGCAAAGCATTAGGTTGGGTTAGAGCGTATCTACCACAAATAACTCTATCCCGCTCTACGGCAAACAAAATATATTTTTTTAATATCAAGTTGGGCTCAGTAGAGTAAATATTTAAAAAAAAGGCACAAAAAAAATTTCAATCTCGCGTGGGTTCAAACCCAGAACATTTCGACCGCGACGCAACAGTTCTACATTTCTAACATCGATAAACTTTGTCCGACCTCCACCGAAAACCACTCACAATTCCCTCCAGCAAGCATCATAAGGCTGGGTTAGAGCGTATCTATGGCTCTGTCCATCCCGCTCTACGTCAAACAAAAGAGTGAGATACCTATTGTTTTAAACCCATAGATACGCTCTAACCCGGCCTTATGCTACGCTTGTAGAACTAACATTTTCCGCCAAAATAAAATAAAAACAATATGCGCCCCAAATGCCAAAAGTCGTAGCGTGCAGAGTCGTATACAGAGTGTTAAAAGACCACCAACAAAGCGGGAGACCACGTATACGTACGTATACGTATAGTCCTCATCATACCTAACGAACATTTTTGCCCAAGGAACTATGCCTGGGAAATCAACTGTTTCCGAGATAATAAAGTCGGACTTTTCAATTTTTTTTGTTCAGAAATGTGTTCAGTATCACGTTCTTAACATACCTTCCCAAGAAGCCATATTAAAATTATGGATATTTCTTACAAAAAATCAAGTTAAAATTGCAACCCGCAATGTAGGTTTTCGAGAGAATGTTGTTCAAAGTCGGACTTTGTTTTTTTTTTTGCAGAAATATGTTCAGTATCACGTTCTTAACATACCTTCTCAAGAAGCCATATCCAAATTATGAATATTTCTTACAAAAAACGAAGTTAAAATTGCAACCCGCAATGTATTCTAAACATCGGATAGCTTAGGTTACTCCCAGAAACATGAGTTACGACCATGTTAAGTTTGGTTGAAAACTATTCAGCGGTGTTCGCGTTTATCGTGTTCATACAGACAGACAGACAGACAGACAGACAGACAGACAGTCAGACATAAACCGTTTTTTTTGCATTTTTGGATTTAGTATAGTTTACTTAGTAACCCCTTCTAGTTTTTTTCTAAAAATATTCAATGTACAGAATTGACTTCGCTAGAGTTTTATTATAAGTATAGATAATCACAATAGTTTCTGATTCTTCTTAGAATAGTTATTTGACGAGCTGTTACCATAGACCACTTGCATTTTAAACCATTTGATACTAACCCGTGTAGAGACTGTACGGAGGGGGGATGCGTCGAGGGAAAGGGGTCGCGAGTATGTAGATCGCTCTCGACAACAAAGTTGAGATATTAACTGAAGCGGAAAAGATCGACTCAATCGAATATCTGCGGGTCTTTTGAGCTGCGTCGCTGGCGGTTGTCGCGCGCTGCCTGAGATCACTTTGTCATGTAATTATTTCCAAGTGGATAGCCTTTGAAATTATTTACATATCGGCATGATGAAATAAAGGCAACAAAACGTTAAAACGTTTCATTTCAATAATTACTATACAGTGCAATTTTTAAATAGCTTTTTTCTTCAAACACGCCAACTTCTACTTCTATGTGATTTCCAACAACTTTTGTTCTACGACTTTGGTGAAAGCGCAATTCTCTACTTTAGTTTTCAAGTTTTGGTCTTTTGAAGAAAAACCACGTTGCGCACACGATTATCCTGTGAGATGTATAATCTTATCGCACCACAAAAAGGGCAACTTAAGGCTGGAAGATAGCAGCGTGGCGGGAAATTCAAAATTTTCACAGTTTTTAACATTTTGTAGCTAAACTGAGCTATTTTTGTTCAGAGATTTTTCGTTCGCGGCAATAAAACAGTATTCTTTTCATTATTGTAAACAACAGAACAACAATAATTCAGCCGATTATGTATTCTGGTCTACGAAGCAGTGGCACTGCCCAAAAAACTTGTCGTAGACCAGAACACATAATCGGCTGAATTATTGTTGTTCGGTTGTTTACAATAATGAAGAGAATACTATGTCATTGCCGCGAACGAAAAATCGCTGAATAAAAATAGCTCAGTTTAGCTACAAAATGTAAAAAACTGTGAAAATTTTGTATTTCCCGCCACGCTGCTATCTTCCAGCCTTAACGTCTGATTTATAAAAGTTCCATTCTTTAAATAGAAAGCTAATAGAGAAGCAACGAGAGCCTAATTCCGTGGCAAAGCGACTGGAGACTAATAGGGCTCACTCACATCGGGCGCTCCCTAAAAACGGGAATTACAGTGTGGTCCGGGCCAAGTGATGAATGAGGCAAGCTCCGGCCGTGATGTGTCCACTCAACCACCGTCTAGAATCTAGACGCAAGCAGAAGAGTCACTCAAACTCAATAGATAGAACGTAAAATGGATCGAGGCAAGTGAAAAACTGTTATCGTCTCAGCCTAGCCCTCTGGGATACAGGCGTGAGTGTTTGTATTTATGTTAAATGGCTTTATCTTCTTTCATAAGAGCGTCATTTTTCACCTTCTCAAAAGAACGCCAAGAAATTGTCAGGCATTGTTGTGCAAATGTTTTTTTTTTGTGCACAGTAGTGTTTAACCCCCGACCCAAAAAGAGAGATGTTATCAGTTGGACCGCTATGTTTATGAGACTGTGTTTGTCCGTATGTATATCTGTCTGTCTGTCAGTGTGTCTGTCTGTGGTACCGGAGGCTCCGGTCCGGAGCTCATAAACGGGTAAACCGATTTGGATGCGGTTTTTTTTTAAATTTTAAATCGTTTCAACCGTTTATTAGATATGTTTATTTGAATCTAAAGTGTCGGGGGTATTTTAAATTTTCAATTAAGTGGATTTTATCCGTGTATCTACGCGGCAGTGATGCTGGTACCCACATAATTATACGAGTAGGTACAAAACTGCGACCCACGATAGTCAGAAGTCTAGAAGGAAATCTAATTTTGTATTCCCTTAAAGTAGTTTTTAAACGAAATTAAACAAAATTGATTGCACCACGGCTGTGTATCTGTACTATCATATTTTGTAGCATGTCACCTGCTCAGTTTACACGCAAAAATCATTTCTATTGTCAACCCAACAAGGTCCGCATGCACGGAGCGCCAAGCAAAATGACCAAGCTGAATAATTCAGTCGGCGGCGGCTGAATAAATATGAAATGAAAATGATCCCTATTGCTTGTTGTTAGAGGCGACATGAGCCGGCTTGGGGCATACTTTATTCGCTCTACACTGACTGACCTTATCATAAACCGTGTGGGTCGGAGGAAACTCATAAATTGTCGGAAAGCGCCGTTTATAAGCGGTTTAATGCAGCTTAAATCTGTGATTATTGTGAGCATAGCCATTTGGAGCATAATGGAAGTTACTGCAGTGCCTGCCGCACAATAGTAGGTATAATTTTATAGTCCTAGAAACTTTACTTCTGTCTGACCAGTGTTCAATTTTTTTTAACAATAGTTCTGTTCAAAACAGACCTTTGAAACATTTTATTGCACAACCTATTCAATTTATTTTTCATTTCATTGTACTTTCGGTCCAAGAGCCTTACCTGTTTGCTGGCTAGAATCCTAAGGCCCTATATCTCTCTGCTCATCTCCACATTGTTTTAATTATCTACCAAAGTGGAAATAAGCACAGACGAGATAATAATGTTTTCATACGTTCGAATACTCGCTCGACTTGGATAACCATTTCAAATATATGAAATAAAATTCTCTCATCTCGTCTCTGCTATTGTGCATTCACAGAGAAAAGGCTTACGAGTTGGACTTCCGTTAATGGGCGGCTAGTATCAAACCGGATCAGCATATTTATGGCACATTAATTTGCCAAAAGGGTCCGACCGAAGAGACCATTTTGGCCTCGTTGTTATCTTCTCTTTATATGTGAAAAAGTAAAACAATTGAAGCCAGAAATTATTTTTCTACTAAATCAATTTCTTAAAAAAAACTAATGCCTCGAATGAAAAAGTATGATTGTGTTAAACCTGATCTTTGTTTAACAGAGGTCAACAAAATTGAACGAAATAACAGATCTCGAACAAAACCGCATAAGGTGCCGAGTCAAATACATGACGGTAAAAAACATAACCCTCCTTTTAGGCAGTAATCGTTTAAAAACGGCCCAAACACACTTTGCGTCCGGTGCTTTAGAGCTTTTCTTTCACTTTCTAACCTAACAGTCGTAATTTTATCTCGCTCCTTTATCTGAAATACGTTCTGTATATTAAACTACAGGAGAGAAAAAAATGGTTTAAGGGTAGACGATAGCAACGTGGCGGGAAATTCAAAATTTTCACAGTTTTTTACATTTTGTAGCTAAACTGAGCTATTTTTGTTCAGCGATTTTTCGTTCGCGGCAATAAAACAGTATTGTTTTCGTTATTGTAAACAACAGAACATCAATAATTCAGCCGATTATGTGTTCTGGTCTACGACAAGTTTTTTGGGCAGTGCCACTGCTTCGTAGACCAGAACACATAATCGGCCGAATTATTGTTGTTTTGTTGTTTACAATAATGAAAAGAATACTTTGTTATTTCCGCGAACGAAAAATCGCTGAACAAAAATAGCTCAGTTTAGCTGCAAAATGTAAAAAACTGTGAAAATTTTGAATTTCGAGCCACGTTGCTATCGTCCCACCTTAAGCTCAGACAAATGGACAGAGACAGTTGCCATTGCATTCCGTGCGCGAGCTGACCAGGCGTGCATGAATCATTCATTCTGTTACAAGTGCACGTGCTGTAATTCACTTCTATCTCAGATGACTAACGGAGCTCTCGGACTCTAGTTTATGTGTGTAAATCGAAACGCGTACGATGTATTATGACCGCATCTAATTGTCAATTTTATAATCCGTGCGGGATCAGAATGGGATAACCTTTTGGAACTGAGAAGCTCGCGGTCCTGTAGCGTTAGCATTTCGGCAAACTCTAGTTGTCTATGGCAAACTCGCGTCGAAACTTGCTTGTGTTTTCTGTGCGCGTGGGTGTCTGCTCGAGTTTTTTTACGTTTTATTCAATTAATGCAATAACATTGAATCCTTTTAGGATTACACACATTAAACATTTTTGTGTATTTCCAATTTCATAACCCTATGATAGAACGTAGAACAAACATTTTTTTTACTGACGCTTTTTGAGAACTGTCATTTTCGATTCAGTTCCAAAAGGTATTATCCCATTCTGATTCCGCACGGATTATACATCTTTGTAATCCGCAACTAAGGGTGGCTTAAAAGTCGTCGACTCAAGATCGAACTCAAGTAGGTGGGTGATCTCAGAAAATTCAAATGGTAATGTCAAGCTTGGCTCATGTCAATGTCAAATTCAAGATAGTGTCTATGAATATGCTGACAGTTATTCAAGTTTGACATTAGACAAGGCCTGACATTAGCATTTAACTTTTCTGAGTTCACCTACTTGAGATCGATCTCAAGTAGGTGATCTCAGACGACTATTAATACCACCCTAAGACGAGGCTTTGATTGTAATTAGATAATGCATTCTCGCAAGTGGAAATGTCACCCGAAGCGCAAACGAAATAATACTGAAAATAGGTTGCGTTGCAGCGTGGTGGTTACGACAATCGCACTAGAAGTTTCCGCCAGTTTAAAAAAAAGTACGTAAGTGTGTGCCTTTGTACAGTCGGCCACACGCTAGGATACCCCTTTTTGTTCGATTGGCGCCCTTATGCCGCACGCGGTAAGAGCTGCCATGGGGTATCTGTGACTGTGGCCGACCTATTGAACCTATCACTAGCTGGACACTTGGGTTGGCGTTTTTCATGTCAAAATATTGTTTCGAACGCTCAGGTTTCTTCACATTGTTTTCCTTCACATTTAGCATTATTATGGTATTGCTAGAGGCTGCCTTTTAGGAAAGAAAACTACAGTTGGACTATTTCTACTTCATACGGCGCACATATCCGAACAGGAAATAAATTGTAACCTACATAGCTCTCGTACGTAACGTTTTTCCGCACATTGGCCCCAATGTGATAAGGGGAATGTCTACAAAGCCGTTTCTTAGGGTGAAAGTAAGATAGCGATATTTCAGCCCGCGGCGGCGGCGCCGGCAAGGGCAGCCTGCGGGCCTCACACACCGGGACAAAACATTTGTAGCAAGTTTTATCCATAGGGCACGAAATCTCCTGGAAAAAGTGGAGATGGATCGAGCACACATTCCGAAGGGGACAGAGCAACAGCGCAAACTTTGCTTTCGACTGGCCACCCCGTTCACACATGCCAGTAAACAGAAGAAGGCGAGCTGTGAGTCGTTGGGCTGAGCTGGAGCGAAGCCAGAAGAGTTGCTGAGACTATAAAGACGTGGTATGATCTTGTAAAGGCGCTTTGTACGTATGGGGTACCATAGGACGGCAACAATAACTAGCGTTTTAAATTTTAAGGAAGATATTGGGGCCCTGTCCCGGTGTGAAGGTCCCTGCGGCGAGGTGCGAGCTAATTTATTGTAATTTATTACTCGGCCTTAGAGAGGTGCTCGGCCCACTCCAGTCTTGGCTTAATTAATTCCTAGGCCGGACCGTCCATCACACATAGGCCGCAGACCCTCAGCTCAAGGCCAAGATTCACAATAACCTCGAACACTTGGAGGGCAAGCGAGTGGCTCTCTTCAAAAGTATCTCAGAATTATAATTGACTAGCTTTCGACCGTCACTTTTTCCGCGAAAATTGAATTTAGTTTGTCTATTTTTCTCCGCTATCGATGTCAGCCCGGACAAAGTTGCGAGAAAAAGCTAGTAATTATATTATGTTATTCTGGCGTGTGAGCTACGTCTACGTCAAATTTCATCCAATCCGTTCAGTATTTTTACGTGTAGGTATAACAAACATCCATCCAAACATACAAACTTTCACGTGTATAATATTAAGTGCATTGGTGAAAGCTCTCGCTGATAATAGGGATTTTTCCAAGTGTCAAATTTGACAGCGATTCGCGAATTATCGCGCAACTAAATCTGTGGTTCGTATGGAAACCACAGATTAATGGACTGATTTTGACAGTTATTCGGGCTATTTTTGATGCCTGGAAAAAACCCCATTACGTGTACGCAACTGTCTACTCTTCTCCGGTTTTAAAGATATCGGTAAATAAAATACCTATAACTAAAACACTGAAATTGTCATGAAAATGTTAAGGGGTGAATAAAATTTCTAGGAATTGTCTCTCGTCAACTAAAGGAAATAATATTTTTGATAGGAAAAATACGAGAAAACATGCTCGATAAAATCGGCCTTTACTCGAAAAGTAACACATTCAGGGTGGTATTCTAGAACGCTACTTAAACTCAGTTTAAACAGAGTTCAGACTGTCGATAAAACAGTGCATGTTTTGATATGAAGGGAGGGATAATATTCAAATCAAAACATGCACTGTTTTATCGAAAGTCGACACTTAACTAAACTCCACTAAAACTGAGTTTAAACAGAGTTCAAGGAGCGTTCTAGTTTGAACTGAGTTTAAACAGAGTTTAAGAAGCGTTCTAGTTTGAACTGAGTTTAAGTAGCGTTCTAGAATACCACCCTCAGACATTCAGACATTGTTTCAAAAGTAAAGAAGTAAAACGAATCAGTTATTACCTATTAAGCAATGTAGGTTACGTCATTCCTCATCTGATTTGATCCGCTTCAATACTGAAGCGTAATATTTCATAGGAAAAGTGAAAAGTTAACGTAATTAAAATCGCAGGTTAATGCCATTACTCAGCCAAAAAGCACTGAGCACATTCATGAAAGGATTAACGTCTGTACGCGATATTTATACTGCGGGTCTACCACGAGTTCGCTCACAGCCTAGTTGGACTAGCCGTTCTTAATCGATTGGCAAAGTTAGGCAACAACGGCCGCGGTCAGTCCATGGATGGGTGACCGCTAGTGGCAATAATATCTGAGCGCTTCCGTGCTTCGGAAGACACGATAAACCGTTGGTCTTAAGGTGGTATTCTAGAACGCTACTTAAACTCAGTTCAAACTAGAACGCTACTTAAACTCTGTTTAAACTCAGTTCAAACTAGAAAGCTCCTTGAACTCTGTTTAAACTCAGTTTAAGTAGAGTTTAGTAGTGTCGACTGTCGATAAAACAGTGCATGTTTTGATTTGAATATCCCTCCTTTCATATCAAAACATGCACTGCTTTATCGACAGTCTGAACTCTGTTTAAACTGAGTTGTTCCCTAGTACGGGTTAGTGCTTTAAAAACTACAAAAAGTGGTTAAAACAGGTTTTGCCATAGTGAAACTTGCTTTGCGGGTGCCGTAGGTCTGCCGGACGTAACTCGTGGTAGAGCCTCCGAGTCAATAAATTATTCGCGTCATTAATTAAATTCAGACAAGAGTATTGGACACGCTGAGCTCCGTAGCGATTTTGCGTTTTTTCCAAAAAGTTATTGGTTTGTTGTAGTTGACAATTCGGAAGGCAAAGTTTTTTGTTCGAAAGTCCGTTATTGGCTTAATCTTATCTTTAGATAATATTGAGAAACTAATTTCAATATTTTTTATTTTTGGTTCAGTAGTTTGGATTTTTTTTTTTTTTTTTTTTTCAAAGATACGGTTTTATGACGTCACGCGACGGTCTGCATACTGTTGGCGGTCATAGGAACAAAACATTTTAGCGCATAAAAACAAAACTACTGGACCAAAATAAAAAAAAAATTAAATTAGTTTCTCAATATTGTCTAAACATAAGATTAAGCTAATAACGGACTTTCGAACAAAAAACTTTGCCTTCCGAATTATTATTGTACCTCCGAGTGAAATAAACTAGTTTTTATGCCAATTCGTAATTTTGAGTTTTCATGTTTGACACACGGAACATTGCCTCTAAATAAAAATGAATCGACTGTTAGCAGTAAATAAATAATATGCGACCACATTAATAAAAGGGCCATATACCCGAGAGCAAAGCACTGATTTTTAGCTATTGCCCGCCGAGAGTACGCGGTCGCTTCAAGCTTACATAAAAAGGATAAACAAAAGTAAAAAATAATAATAAGGGAAGTACTTACTTACTGAGACTAGTTAAGATTGGTTAAAACTTTTATTTTTAACCTAAAAGTACACCAATGAAAGCAAAAAAAGGAAAAATGTCCCAGGCACTGCAGCGCCGAGTGGTCTCTTCAACCATCCAGTGTGAGTGAACGCTGTTAACTGAATCATATCATTACGTAGATGCATAGATGCCTTAGTTTAACGAAACCAACGGGATAATATGTTACTGCAAAGTAGACATCTACAAACACTCAAAACCAAAAGCCACACACATCCCTATCCAAGGGAGTATCAATGATTGACAGGTTATTGAAATGCGGCGGCGTGTGACAAAGGTCCGTCCACTCTGTCATGCAGTCCCTAAGGCTGTGTTGTCACTGTGCGTAGCCGGCGCAGGGTACAATAGGGCGCGCGCACACCGTGCGTCACAACACACGACCCTTATCAACCTAACCGGGCTGTACTATGGACACACTAGCGCTTCCATACTTCGGAAGGCACGTTAAACCGTTTTCGGTCCCGGTTGTTATGGATTACCTCTTATAACAAACGTTAAGCCATGTCAGAAACTCTTTGGGCGGCCTAAAAACTCTGACACCAGGGGTGGCCACTCTACCTACGATTACCTACCTAGGGCGCTGTGAGAAACTTTGGCTCCGTAAGTATAGATCCCACCAAAAACATTCTGTAAAAACTAGCCAGGTCTCGATGGATCTGCTTGTTTATCTCTAAAAAAGTAATGAAATCTAGACAAAGTCGTGCCAAGTCTAAGGTTCCTTACTGCGATTTCTTTATTATTATAGTTAATGTTGTGAGACTTGGCCGTTGAAGGGTACACAAGCGGTTCTGGCGACAGATTGGTGCAATGGTGTCACGGAGCACCTGGTTTTGTACCCTTGTGTACCCTTCAACAGCCAAGTCTCACAACATTAACTATAATAATAAAGAAATCGCAGTAAGGAACCTTAGACTTGGCACGACTTTGTCTAGATTTCATTACTTTTTTAGAGATAAACAAGCAGATCCATCGAGACCTGGCTAGTTTTTACAGAATGTTTTTGGTGGGATTTCACTTCTTTTTGTAGAAACGAGGGCATATTGATTAATTTTATTAGATTTTCTTATTTGACACAGTTTTTAAATTTGTGTAATGTTAGAGTAGAATAAAGTTAATCGTCCGACTATTTCTTGTTGAACGAGCGAGCGAAGTCCTCCGAGTCTGCTGGAACAATCCGGCGTTTGTATGTATGTATGTTTGTATGTATGAATGTTTGTTCGACGATAACTTGACTAAATTTGGTCGGATCGTTATGAAATTTGATAGGCGGGTAAACTAAATTAAAAGAATTTTTAAATTCGAACATGAGCCAAATCGGTCGATGGGTTGCCGAGATATGGGGTTGCATAGTTTAAATGGAAAGCGCGCGCGCGCCTGCGCGAATGGCGTAAGCAAAGTTATACATCTGTAACTGTGGTCGCGAGTTCATAGTTCGGAGCGAACCACTAGTGGGACGCTATAGGATTAAATGAAGATGTGTCCCACTACGCTGGATTTTTGCAATGACAGTTGATTTTTTTATGTACCAATAGTAGAAGGGGCATTACCATAATATCTCTAATAAAGCTGATACCAGCTGAGGGTTCTTCATCAGATACTTCAGACCTTAGATTTTTGACATCAAATGAAGCGGCCCACCAAGTTGAATATTTTTTGTAAGGGCGGTATATGTCGATCTATAATAGTTTGGTTGGGCTCTTGTGTTTTCTAATCAGGGTCATCAGGTACTCCAGATCTTCGATTATCCTAGTTTTTATAGGTTTCCCTTTATGTGGCCATTAAACCCTAACTCTGTACCAAATTTCAGCTCTCTGAGTTTATGGGAAGTACTAGTTCTATTAGGGCTCTTGTGTTTTCTAATCAGGGTCACCAGGTACTCCAGATCTTCGATTATCCTAGTTTTTATAGTTTTCCCTTTATGTGGCCATTAAACCCTAACTCTGTACCAAATTTCAGCTCTCTGAGTTTATGGGAAGTACTAGTTCTATTAGGGCTCTTGTGTTTTCTAATCAGGGTCACCAGGTACTCCAGATCTTCGATTATCCTAGTTTTTATAGTTTTTCCTTTATGTGGCCATTAAACCCTAACTCTGTACCAAATTTCAGCTCTCTGAGTTTATGGGAAGTACTAGTTCTATTAGGGCTCTTGTGTTTTCTAATCAGGGTCACCAGGTACTCCAGATCTTCGATTATCCTAGTTTTTATAGTTTTTCCTTTATGTGCCCATTAAACCCTAACTCTCTACCAAATTTCAGCTCTCTGAGTTTATGGGAAGTACCAGTTCTATTAGGGCTCTTGTGTTTTCTAATCAGGGTCACCAGGTACTCCAGATCTTCGATTATCCTAGTTTTTATAGTTTTCCCTTTATGTGGCCATTAAACCCTAACTCTCTACCAAATTTCAGCTCTCTGAGTTTATGGGAAGTACTAGTTCTATTATGATGATCATGAGTGAGTGAGTGAGTGTGTGTCATAAATGCGAAACTTTGCTTTCGCTTAACTTCGGAACAAAATGACCTACAGACTTGAAATTTTGGATTTTAAGTATGTGATTATAGCTTACTAGATGACGAAAATTTCTGCGTTCTGGTCTTATCCAGAGGTTCTCAAATAGGGGCCTGAAAATGCGGCGAAATGGTTCCAGTAAAGGATGGTATGGTACGGCAGTGTTTGCTTCGCGCTCGACCTGGCGGGGGCACTGCCGTGCCCCCAGATCTTGTCTTTCATTGTGAACTAAGCTTGCAGCAAATTTTCTTGAGAAAAAACTCTTTTAAAACATGGCAAACAACTGGATAAACCGATATCATAGACCGATATCCTAACAGGAGTGTTATGAGATTTTTGTATTCGTAGATTTACTTATTCAACCATTGAGTAAGGCCCAAGTCATACCAGCCCCTTTGGTCAAAAGTTAATGTCGTCCGTTGCGTTCTTACTTTATTCACAAAAATTAGTGGTTAAACAAACTTACCTGTAAGCAGAGATGGGTAAATGCCCGGGTTAAAATCCACCGCTGGGTTAAAATCCACCGCTGGGTTAAAATCCATTTCTGCCCAATAAACGCCGGGCATTTTTAATAAAGGTCGGGCGGAAATGAAATTATTTTTTTACTTAAATTCGGTTAATAAAGAACTTTATTTTGACGAGAATAGGTTGGGTAGGCTCTATGAAGCAAAAAAGGTCCTATAGCTCAGTGCCGTAAAATGCACCGTTTTTGAGTTACGAGGTCTTGAAAAATAAAAAACTGAAAATTATTGGCGGGCGTCGGGAAACCAGTAACTCGGGTTGGGTAGGTCCTAGTAAGCAAAAATGTTCCTGTAACTTGGTGCCGGGAAACGCACCGTTTACGAGTTATGATTCAGATTCAGATTCAGATTCAAATTTTTTATTCAATATGCAATAAATAAATTATTTACATTGAACGTCAAAATATTATCTACAGTAAAAATGTATATAAATCAGATACTTATTACTATCTAATACTAAGTATCTAGCTACTTTTTTTTCTCCAGCTTCACTAGCTCTGATCGTTCTTGGAGAAGAAGCATGGTAAAGAAACTCCAAGGATCTCGTGCTTAAAAAAATAATACATTTTGTAATGCAGGTAGGTACTTAAAAAATAACACATTGGTAAGTGTGGTGATCGTGCGCTGAACTGGTTTAGTGCCAGACTTCTTTGTCATTTAGATAATCATCTATTCTGTAATAGGCCTTTTGGCACAGGGTGTGCCTTACACATTTTTTGAATCGGGCCTCTGGTAAACTTAGGATATCTGTTGGGATCTTATTATAGAAGCGTATACAGTTGCCGAGAAATGAGCTTCTAGCCTTCTTAAGCCTAAGAGTTGGAATTGTAGGCTTGTGCTTATTCCTAGTATTTATATTATGATGGCTACCTAATGTATCGAACTCTGCAATATGCTTCTTAGCATAAACAATGTTGGCGTAGATGTATTGACTTGCAACTGTCAGGATGTCAATTTCTTTGAAAAGTTCTCTTAACGACACTCTACTACCTAGTCTATAGATAAATCGGATGGCTCTCTTCTGCAAGATGAAGATGCTCTCAATATCTGCTGCCCGACCCCATAGTAGTAAGCCATATGACATAATACTATGGAAGTAACTAAAGTAGACAAGCCTAGCAGTTGCGACGTCAGTCAATTCCCTGATTCTTTTTACAGCATAAGCTGCAGAACTGAGCCTATGAGATAATTTCACAATATGAGGGCCCCATTGAAGCTTTGCATCAATAGTGATGCCTAGAAATACAGTTTCTTCTACCAGCTCTAATTTATCATTTCCTAGTATAATATTGTTTTCTACCTGTATCACATTCGGAAGGGTAAACTTTATACATTTTGTTTTTTTAGAATTTAACAGTAAATTATTGGCTGTGAACCAATCTAATACACGTGAGAGAGCAGTATTTGCATCACTTAGGTCATGTTCTTGTCTCCTTATTTTAAAAATAAGTGATGTGTCATCAGCAAATAGTACTATCTCAGACATGTTCTCCACCATATGTGGCAGATCATTAATGTAAATAAGGAATAGAAACGGTCCTAAGATGGATCCTTGCGGAACTCCTATCTTCACCTGCGAACCTGCAGACTGTGTACGATTTATGTCAGCTTTTTGAACCCTCCCTTCCAAGTATGATCTCATTAGTTTTAAGCCTTTACCCTTTACCCCGTAGTATTTTAATTTTATGAGAAGTGTTTCATGGTCTACACAGTCAAATGCCTTTGAAAGGTCACAGAATACGCCTATAGCATCTTTCCTATCCCCCCATGCGCTATAAATGTGCCTAACTAACATCACTCCCGCATCCGTCGTTGAGCGTCCTTTTGTGAAACCAAACTGTTGGTCGTGGAGAAGTTTATGTTTATCAAAGTATGATAGTAACTGAGCGAGCACGACTTTCTCAAATATTTTACTTAATACTGGTAGGACTGAAACTGGTCTAAAATTTGTAGGATCTTGCCTATCGCCATTTTTAAATAATGGTACAAGCCTACTATATTTCATGAGGTCCGGAAATAGACCTTCATTTATACATTTGTTGAAAATACTAGCTAAGTGTGGTGCTAACACATGTATTACTGAGCTGACAATTTTTACTGACAAACCCCATAAATCTTCAGTTTTTTTTAGGTTCAACAATTTAAATGTTTTTACTACTATTTGGGGATTTATGTGAGAAAATGAGAATATTTGATCACAAGGTCGAACATTTTCTCTTAATATATTAGCTGCAAGATCCGGAGACGAGGCTAGATGAGCTGTTGTTTCTAATGGAATATTTGTAAAAAACTTTTCGAATGCCGTGGCTATATCTTCATTTGATGTTATTACCTTATTATTGATATTCAGTGAAAATTCGCGCTCGCCTGTTTTAGTTTTACCTGTTTCCCTATTTATAATAGTCCAAATTGTTTTAGATTTATTTGCTGATTTGTCTATAGTGTTCTTTATGTGTGCGCATTTAGCTTTGTGGCAGACTGCCCTAAATATTTTTTGATATTTTTTAACATATTCTAGAAAACGGGGATCGTATGTGTAAGTTTTCTTCTCATATAGTGAATAAAGTGTATTCCTACTATTTCGAATGCCCTTTGTTGCCCACTCACTAAATCCTGTTTTATTACCTGTGCCTACTTTTTTCAGCTTAAACACTTTTCCAAAGCTATCTGAAACGACTTGAAAGAAGTCTCTGTAGTGATTATTTGCATTTTGTAAACTATTCGGACTAGGCAAATTACATTGTAGGTCTAGTTTAAAAGCATCTAACATTTTAATGGTTATGGGCCTACAAATAATGGATTGCTCAGGTTTTTTTGAATCTATTGGAAAGTAAACTATTTGACCACTATGGTCCGATTTCAAACAATTTACAGTTAATGAGTCTAAATAATCACAATCGCAGACTTTGAAAAAAAATAACATAACTCAAAAACGGTGCATTTCTCGGCGTAAAGTCACGGAACTTTTTTGCTCTCCAGGACCAATTCAACAGGTCTCCGATAAAAAAAAAAATAAAAATTTTTTTTTTTTTTTTTGTAAAGAAACTTCTAAGTGTTGGGCCCATAGAGGCCCCTTACACTACACCCCAACCAATTTTCTTTCCTTTTTCGTCACATAATATTATCCCAATAGGGTTTTGTATACAAAAAAACTAATTTGTAGTGAATTATCATTTATGCCCGCCGAAATGGGCAGAAATCCATTTCTGCCCGATTAAAACCCTTTCTGCCCGATTAAAATCGTTTGGGCAGAAAAGGCAGAAATTCATCGCCCATCTCTGCCTGTAAGTGAAGTTTGACCACTTGTTATACTAGGCGTTGCATCCGAAGAGATTTATAATGATTGTTAATAGGGTAAACGTTCATTCAAGCTACCTAGTCTCTTTTGACGTAATGTTCTTTCGAACTTGCGTTTTTATTTGACCTATCGTTCAAATCGTTCAAATCGACCTATCGTTCGAATCAGTAGAGGATTCGACAAATTGAATGGAATTGATTTGGCCCACATATGGAGTTGGTTATAATAATCCCGCCGTCCATCTCTCACAGGTGGAGGGATGAACCGCCGCCCGTGTGTCACCCGCTTTATGTCACTTGTCATATCCACACAATGTACTCACTAACAAGTTACCAAATGTTTCACAATATTATGCAGGCGTAGACTGAAAACGCGCAAAAGCTCTATTTCTGTTAAGGTTATCAATGAAGAAACTCGTTACATAATGCAAATATTTCTTCTTGTGTTTTGTTTTTATTAACCGCCGATACCGCTGAAAAAGAGGTGTGTCATTAGTTGACCGCCATGTGTCTGTCTGTCTGTGGCACCATAGCTTTTAAACGGTTGAACAGATTTGGATGCGGTTTTTTTTATTTGAAAGTAGGTCTTCTAGCAAGTGTTCTGGGATATGTTTTATCAAAATCCGGTAAGCTTATGATAATTGGAAGCTTAAATGTCGGGGGTATTTTAAATTTAGTAGTTATGACCCGGGTTTTGATCAATAAATTACTTATTGATTCCCCCGCGATCGGATCTCGGCTAACCCCCAACTATCCCGGGACGATTCCATTCTATATTAGCCTCTTAAAATGTGTTTTTTTAAGTTGTTTAGTCTGTGCGTTGACCGCCAGGTACTGCATCGTCCAAGTGGTCACTTCACCCATCTAGTGCTGTATTCATCTCATTACCTAGAAGTTTTAAACAAATGGAGAGCGGCTTTGTGTTATGCCTATTTATATTCCTAGTCACAAAATAAATATTGATATACCTATGAAAGCTAAATTACATTCCGAAATATAATAACAATTTCGACACGTAGCATGTTTGTAGCAAATTGCGAACGCGAATGTAATACGAATTCGATTACGGGAATGGACGTCTATGTGAACGTTTGAAAGGAAATCGCACGGAACACTTCACATGTCAATTTCATAAGCTGTGAAATTCATTTCGTCTTTCTATTAACTTATTTTTGCTTTAGATATTTTAGGCGTCGCGTTTTTGTACTTGTACACGCTCATTTTTCTTTTAGATCAGCATAATATACGCTGATATACATGATAAGTAAATTTTTGTCTATTAATTTTTTTTGCAAAATATTGTAAACAAAACAAAAACTTAACTTTAAAGTACATAGCAAAGTTAGGTACTTATTGTTTTTTTTTTCTAACCATCACAAACCCGTGCTTGGGAAACATTTAAAGATTTCATATAAGGTTATTTATAATCATTTTCTCTTAACCTTTTAATAATTATTTAATTTTGCATACTTTTTAACATTATTTAAATAAGTCATACACATATTATGTATACGATCATATTATTATTACTATAGTAAATTATATTTCAACTATATTCCCACTGGCCCTTGACTATTGGACCTTTAGAAATTAAGGGTAGACGATAGCAAGGTGGCGGGAAATTCAAAATTTTTACAGACTTTTACATTTTGTAGCTAAACTGAACTATTTTTGTTCAGCGATTTTTCGTTCGCGAGAATAAAACCGTATTCTTTTCATTATTGTAAAACACAGAACAACAATAATTGAGCAGATTATGTGTTCTGGTCTACGAAGCAGTGGTACTGCCCAAAAAACTTGTCGTAGACCAGAACACATAATCGGCTGAATTATTGTTGTTCTGTTGTTTACAATAATGAAAAGAATACGGTTTTATTCTCGCGAACGAAAAATCTCTGAACAAAAATAGCTCAGTTTAGCTACAAAATGTAAAAAACTGTGAAAATTTTGAATTTCCCGCCACACTACTATCTTCCAGCTTTAACCCCTTCTTGGTTAGATCTTACGCGAGTAATTAATCGACCTGTAGGTACTGAACTGACTTTAGATAGATCTTACGCGAGTAATTAATCGAACTGTAGGTACTGAACTGACTTTAGATAGATCTTACGCGAGTAATTAATCGACCTGTAGGTACTGAACTGACTTTAGATAGATCTTACGCGAGTAATTAATCGACCTGTAGGTACTGAACTGACTTTAGTTAGATCTTACGCGAGTAATTCATTGACATGTAGGTACTAAACTGATCCGCATTAATCTGTAGGCACTTCTGCGTTTGTACATAAGACAGTAACCGAATTAAAAAAGGACGAGGTACTCAATTCGACCCGTACGAGTATGTTTATTTCTTTTTTTATGTTTGTTACCTCAGATCTTTTTTCTAGGGGGACCGATTTTGATGATTATTTTTTTGTTTGAAAGGGTATACTTCCCGTGTGGTCCCATAAAATGGTGAAGATCTGATGAAGACCTTTGGAGACGGAGAACGGAACTCCTCAACGGACAGGCATCAGATCACTCGGAATCAGTAGCTTAACAACAGTGTACATTTTCACCAGTGAAGTCGCTTTTAAAATTTTTGATAATTTTAGTTATTTAATTTCAACTCTTCGGATTTTTGGGTTTTAGATGCGAATAATGTGCATAGTACTTTACTGATTAAAGTACATGCAATGCTGACACTTTGACATTTTCCGTATTTTATGTAAAGTAATTGGTTATGTTACGTTGATATTATTAAGTCCCTCATTGAAAGGATCACGTTGAATAGCAAAGAACCGAGCGCGAGCGTCAAATAATTATAATTTTCGAAATATTAAGAAGATCGCGTCCCAGGGCCCCAGTCAAGCCCTTTGTGTGCCCTTTGTATTGTGAAAGTAACTCTTATAGCAAAGAACAAAAGGACACTTAATATTTTTACACTTAAACTTTCGGAAGCACTGCACTAGTCGGCTATACTGACATAAATACAAGTTTTAACCAATAACGAAATACAAGATACATAATAACTAGAGGTTCGCCCCGAACTGTGAACTCGCGACCCCATGTAAACTTAACAACCCCATATCTAGGCAACCCCTCGACCGATTTGGCTCATGTTCGAATTTAAAAATTCTTTTAATTTCATTTACCCGCCTACCAAATTTCATAACGATCCGACTGAATTTACTCAAGTTATCGTCGAATCGAACATACATACATACATACAAACATACAAATGCCGGATTATTCTAGTAGACTCGGAGAACTTCGCTCGCTTCGCTCGCTCGTTCAATTATGTTTGATAGAGTTCACTGGCTGGCTGGTAGAACCTATCTTATGTGACGATTAAAAAAACATCTTAGGTAACGAAGTATTGTAAGAAGTGACGCGAGGGTGAAAAGGCCTAAACACAACAATGGTCAGAGGTGGGCTGATGGTTATGAGTTATGCAAGGTATTCTGAAATTAAATTTACACATTTTTATGAAACAGCCGTAACAACAAGAATCAAATTCAAAGAATATGTGCCTCTAATGTTTAATCATTTTCCTTTGTACGAGCGTTTCAGACATATCATTTAAGTCTTCAAACATTCTTGGAGAGGATTTTTATCTCTGAATCACAACTGAGTTGAAAGTCCTTCTGTGTATTGTAGCGTTTTATAATGTCCCTGCCTGGCAACAACATCGCCCAACGAATTAATAATTACCTACTTAAAGGGATATTAAAGGAATCGCTTTTTTAATTAAGTGAAAATGTTTTACATTTTTAATTTAATGTTGTAGCTCCCTTGCCGCACGCTTCTTTACACTTCATTCCCTGTCATAACCGGGCATAGCGGGGGTGAAGTGCGGGGGAGGAGCTGGCAAACTTGCAGCAAATGGGTGGTTGTATACCTTACGCGACAAATTACAACTACAAGAACACTGGCTTGTAGGTAAAAGATTGGATTCGTGCGGCCAACTCAAAAAACACTGAATTTATTTACTCCAATGTTAAATACACGTCAACAATATTTTTCTTAGTTTTATCAAAATACTTATCAGGCTTGCCCAGCACCTGTACCATCCTGACAGCTTAGTTGGCCTAGCCCGCAGGAAAGACAAGCCAATACGTGTGGATCAAACTAAACCGCGAGTCCCAGGCACTGCAGCGCCGAGTGGTCTCTTCACCCATCTAGTGTGAGTGAAGGTGCAACGGTCGGCTGCTTCCAGTTTCCATTGCAAGGGATCAATGCTGCACTTCTTCGTGTACCGCTTCAGCACATCTTTGAACCGATACAAGGAGGATGCAAGGAGGAGGTATCAAAACAAAGGAACCTTAAGGTTACCTGTAATTTTTGCAACTAAATAGGCTCCCACGACCCGGTAGCGAAAACAAAATGAGCAGACAACGACGGATAGCGCCATCAATACCGGCGCGCTACAACTGACGAAGTTATCGGAAAACAATCGGCGCTAATACGGCCGGGCCGGGGTAGGGTTACCATCTAGGAATTTGAAAAATCCTGGAAAAAAACCGAACTTTTCGATAAAAAGTCACAAAATTGAAACATTACCCACTGTAACAAAAAGTGGGTAATGTTTCCATTTTGTGACTAAATGGTCCGGATTTTTATCGAAAAGTCCGTCTTTTTTCAAATTCCTAAATGGTAACCCTACCCTGGCCCGGCCGAGGGCCGATGTATAACTTAGTTACATTTTATATTTTGTTTCGTTCGTCGTTGATTCAAGACTGATTTGAAATTAGATTACCTAATATGTAGGATAATTACTCATATTCTATCTAATTAAAAAAAACCGGACAAATTAGAGGGCCAGACAAAGTCTGGATAAGAGTCTAAAAGTCCGAACATGTCCGGACTTATCCGGACGGATGGTAACCCTAGCCGGGGAGACACTCGATTACGTTAACAAAAGCGCGCGATATCTCAGCGCGCGTCCTTTGTTCTGCCTCATTTGACGCCAAAACGCTCGCTCAGGAGGGCCGGCGCGGGAGCCTGCACTACAAGGGCCGGGGGTTTTATTGCTTAACTTCAATGTCTATGGTCTATGGCAAATGGATGTAATTGACTAAGATTCGATATCGATGATGGCATGCCAAATCTGCCTCGTTCCGCAATTGGTGAATTTGGGAACCAAAATTCAAATCAGAGAGCAAATAGGTCAAAAGCCGTGCAAATCGAAGGATGCGATTTGGTTTACTCAATATCCTTTTTCTTGCGATTCACGATCACAATAACAATCGCTTTAAGTTTCTGCTATTGGGCGGTTGCGATTGTGATTGCGACTCATTGATTGATATATTAGTTAGACAATCAGACTCCTAACTGTATTGCAAATGATTAACTTAGCCTCCGCGTCAGTGAGAAAAAGGGATTTCTAGCGGAGAAAAGGAAGGGAATCCCAGCGACGGGTAAATGCTACAATCAGAAGGCGATCTGTGATGATGGCTGGTGGATGAGGATGGCTGAGTTTAATAAATGAGCCATTATTAAGGGTACATGACACCTTAATGGCGCGAGGGGAAAAAAGGCCTATGCCCAACAGTGGACAGAGGTGATAACACCTTAATAGCAACTTGGCTTGTTGCCGGCCTACCACTTCTTTTGCACAAAATTATCTTGAGAGCAAGGGTCGGTTATGTCCAATAATAATCGTCTGAATTATTATTTTTCCACATCATCATCATCATCATCAGCCCACCTCTGCCCACTGTTGGGTATAAGCCTTTTTCCCCTCGCCCCACCTCTCACGGTACCTAGCCATCCGCATCCATGGACCCTCCGCTGCAATGACGATGTCGTCCGACCATCGGGCTGCTGGTCTGCCCACTGATCGCCGTCCAGTTCTCGGCCACACTTTTTATAATTGTATTATTTTTTTAAGTAACGATATTACTGCAAACGTGGTAAGAATCCGGTTTAATTATATTTTTTCCCGGTTTCTAATAAAAAAAATGTCTTACAACCGCGAAAGTCCAATAATATGCTTGCTTTTCAACAGTCATAAATGTTGTATTTGGTTTAAATGACGATAAGAAACTAAACGCAATAAAAAAAAATATTCATCTTATTTATTTGCTGTTAATTTGTTAATTTATTCATTCAAAAACATATTTACATGTCAAACTATCCTACTATTGTAAACGCGAAATTTTGTAAGTATGTTGTTTGTTACTCTTTCACGCTGAATCGGCTTGACGGATTTGCATGAAATTTGGAATGGAGATAGCTTAGACATCAGAATAACTCATAGGCTACATAATATAACGCTATTACACTTTTTTTTGTAGTTCACGCGGACGAAGTCGCGGGCAAAAGCTAGTAAAACATATATCCAACGCTAGCTTCGTTTGCTTTTGCGTAATACTCGTAGTAAGATCTCAATGTACTAACACTGAAACATGAAATAGTCTTGCAGTTGTAAAATGTGTGCTGCATAGAATACGGGGGATTTTGCTGTATCGTAAAGCAAAATAAAGAGTTGGACTGGTGCTACGCCGTAGAGGTGCTACGGGAGTTCTACGAAACGCTACGACAAGTGCTAAAGTTTTACCGCCGAGTTTTAGTACACTATTTAATTTATACCACGATTTGTTTTATTGATTTAACGATTTAATTTAGGTACTTGAAAATTTATGTCGACAAAGCTGTAAAAGTACTTTCGACCTCGTCCGGAAGTCTTAGTAATGGAAGAGAGAGAAAAAGAGTAAGTTAAACCATCCAATGAATATAAATGTCCCAGTGCTGCTGGAAATTCACTGAAAAATGCATAAATATGCATAAGTAAGCACATGAAAGGTACATCCCATTTACCAATGGTTAGTCAAAGGCAATATTACCTACTCTCGTACCGATTTACATATTCGACGCAACCTCAGTTATGAAGCCCGGCAAGCAACTTACTTTACCAAATTAATTAGGTAGTGTTTGTTGTTAGTTCGTGTATAGTGGGTGTATTTAGTGGAATGGCAATAACAACTCGGTAATAGCCCGCGTCAATACCCGACGCCCCCGGCACATCTCCGGTAGCTCTGGGCAGAACTACGAGTATACAGGGAGTCCCACGGCTATGCCACATGGAAGGAAAGTACCTTGAATATTGTAGATGGAACATTTTACTGAAAGAAGACATTATTTGAATTTAAAAACAATTTAAACTGCATTCATAGATATTTAAATAATACATGGTTGAACCGGGAATCGAACCCGTTACATAAAAAAAAAATTACTCTGTAGTTTTATCATACCGATCGAAAGGCTTCATCATAAGGATTATTTTTTGGTAAATAACATAGTGTCAGAAATTAAAGGAAGACCTGTGGGCTAGGTCGACTAAGCTGTCAGGATGGTATAGGTGCTGAGCAAGCCAACTCCATCTAAAACAATGTCCCAGGCATTGCAGCGCCGAGTGGTCTCTTCACCCATCTAGTGTGAGTGAAGGTGCCACTGAACGCTGTATAAATCATCTCATTACGTAGATGCAAAGGCCTTAGTTTTTTAGTTTTATTTAATTATCTATGAATGCAGTTTAAATTGTTTTTTTAAATTCAAATAATGTCTTCTTTCAGTAAAATGTTACAACTACAATATTTAAGGTGGTTTCCCTCCATGTGGCAAAACCGTGGGACGCCCTGTATACCTAGTAGGAAAATGCCTTCTTATTTAATTACCTAAGTTTACTCATATATATTTATATAAGTCATCGTAATGATGATGGGCAAGAGTGAGGATAAAAGAGGCGTTGGCAGAAGAAGAAAGAGTTGGTTGTTGGTATTCAAAGGCTTTTTCTGTGTTGAAGCTCAACTCAACAATTTTTGTTTAGTGATTTTCGTGTCACGTAAAATTGTATTGTTTTTATTATTCAAAATAACAAAACCCCAATAATTCAGCTAATTATGAGATTGGCTCGAACTTCTAGTTTTTTGGGCAGCACCACTAGTTTGTCGACCAGAAAAACAAATCAGCTTAAATTATTGTTGTTCCGTTGTTAAGAATAATTAGAATACCAAGATAACGATTCAAAATCAAGATCACGATTTTTATAACGTTTCAAAAACCTAATCTTTGTTCGGTTTTATGATATGGCTCTACCAGGAAACTACACTAAACTAGCCTCTTAAGAACTATTAAACTATGTATTGGTTTCGTACCTACTTGTTCTGTAGTACGTGAGGGGAGAGGGCCATAGTTCGAGGAACTCCGCCTGTAGGTTATTGAAGTATTTACTAAGTAATACATACACCTACCGGCGCTACAGCTCACGCGTCTACATAAATTACATTGTTGTCTCAACTGCCTGATTACGAGCGTGAAGTGTAACTAACGCGAATGTAATTAATTAAATTAATTATTAATAAAGTGGCTGCGATCCCCCCGCGGCTAGTGACTGGTAATTGCCAAGTAGAATAGGGCATTGATCAGTGAGGCATCGATTGCCGTAAATTGAAAACCATTTCGAGGAATAGGGATACTGATTACTACTAGGGGTTTAAATGAGTAAAATTAAAACGGATTATTAATATTTATCGCCAAAAATGTTTACTTCATTTTTATTTCGATGACGTCATCATAGCCTCTAATGCGGTAGTTCCATTGCCTACAAATATTTAAAAAAACAACTGTCAAAAGTGTGAATCTGAAGAAACCATACTTAGCAGAAACTTTCGACGGTAATACTGTCCTGCTTTCGTCAACCAAACTTCCATTAGAAAAAAAGAGACGGCATAATGTTTAACAGTACAGCGATTTGATAGTGCGTACAGCCCCTGCTGTCAGACGCTAGCCGCTAGGGATGGGCCAACCCTCAGACTGCCACTTCATCGATATCGATAGAAATGTAGTAAGTACACAAAGCTGTAATGAAACTGTATGACGCATTAGATGATAGTTATTTGTTATGCAAGGATGCAAAGATATTGTTTGCGGCGAGTGCTAGTGTTGAATACCGAGCTAGCGAAGGTTTCTAAGATTAAGCCACGAGCGTAGCGAGTGGTTTAAAAAAATAAACCTGAGCGTAGCGAGGTATTCAGAAGCACGAGACGTAAAAAATATTGCATCCGTGCGTAACACACAACTTTTCATCTCACAGAGCGAGGAAATGCTAGGTAAGAAAAACAAAAGACAACGACATAGAGGTTAGTGAAATAAGTTTCGTTCTTCATTGCTTTGACAGATGACTACGTTTTTGTTTTCTACACCTTACAGCGTTCAAATTTTAATTTCGAATCACAAAAAATTGCATCGTGTAAAATTGGATTTTCTTCTGGATTGTCTTGTTATCAGCATACTTTCCGAGCCTGGGAGATAAAAAATGTATTATTGAAGTAAATACATAATCGTGATTGTGTTACTGCCCATGTTTGGAATTGAGTCACTCTGAAAACAAAACGAAGCCTTCAAAAATGGTACGCTTATGTGATAAAGTTCTTACACTATCTCGTTTTTTTTGAAGACCTACCTAATACACAGAATAAAATTGTATGACTCATATTATTATTGAGAAACCGCCGGTGAGTGTATGTTGTACGATATTCATCAAAAACTTTCAGTGCTTGTGGTAGCCCGTGGCATTGTCCATATTAAGCATTGAATCGCCCTGTAAACAAGAGAAAACTTTTAAGGATGGTACACAAAAGAGGAACAAAATTGTTCCACTATTTCGTTTGTTTTTAGGAATTATGAAAAAACAGAATGATTGTAATGCGTGATATAAAATTTATTAAAAACTAACGGTGCCTGTCGTAGCCTGTGGCATAGGCTGAAAGGACACATTAGCGTTACTTTCTACGTTGAGCGTCTCAATACGGCGTCTCAATACGCCCTGAAAAAAAAAACTTTCAAGAATGGTTCAGAAAAGGGGGCTGCTTAAGGCACAAAAAGTAGAAAAAAATCACCAAAAAAGACATGTACTTATGGGGCAAAATTTTATTTTTAGGTCTCGGCCCATAGCATCCCTAAAATTACAGCCCAACCCTTACCGTCACTTCCATTTTTTCTGGTAAGTTCAAGGTGGGCACCGCACTTTCCTTGAGACGTACTCGCAATAAATTCCCTCGTATAAAGCACTCGGGTCTGAAGTGTCTTGAGCATAGTTTCCAGTGTTTCCGGTACTGCTTCTCATTTCTGCCAATGGCGGCAAACCATTGCGCCCGGATTTCGGTTTTGGGAAAACTTTAACAGAAAAACAATGTGTATGATATTGTGACTATCATTTATCGAAAAATTTTATCGACCATGCTTTAAACATCACTAGTATAGCCTACAAATGGATTTGTTTATTTATCACATTTTAGTGCCCAGTTTTGATCTAAACGCAATAATTACGGCTATGTTGGATAATAAGCTGTCGGGGAAGTTTATTTTCATTGCTGATAGATCATCTCACGGTTCTTTTAGACGAGAAAATATAGGTATTAGGTACTCACTTAAGGAAGCTCAAATTTTCACCTCCGTTTTCTTTGGATTTCGCACTCGATGGGCACTTACGCACTATACACGTCATTGTGCATTTATTACAGATTCGCCAACTATTGTTTGTTTTATCACTAAAACGTTTAGAACAGATTTATGAAAATACTTCGTCCGACCGGCTGCAGAACTTTGACTCAAATGGTGACCCGACTAAATATGAAAGGATCCCAAGTGCTGACACTTTGTAGGCTACGGTGACCATCTTAATTTGATGGGTATTCAGTTAGTAAATAAGATTTAAAAAAAAACTTTGACAACTAAGGTAGTACGGTGTCACGTGATCATTGTTTCTTCTATTGGTCTAATTGTTCTGTGGAATCTGAGAAAATAACCTTCTTGTTGACTTGACACTGACATTTGTCAAACGTCAACATATTTTTATTTTTTTAAAGCATGAATGAAGGCAATGAACTTAGTACATAATGCCAGTGGTGACGTCATACACAAAACTTTTAGAAATTTTAAATAATTAATAAAAAAATATTTACATGAAAAATTAAGAAAATATTCAAATTAGTTTCTTATATTTGTCTATATTTTCGATTTATAGAATAAAAAAAAAAATGACGATGCCAATTGAACCGTCTAATATTACTTAAGATTGTGAAACGCATAACATCTTCGGCAGATAAAAGTCTGCCGAATAAAAAAATTAAATATCATTCCGTGATATTTATATATATGACTTATATGAAATCGAATTGTCTCGTTAGCGTTATTATATTATCAGATTAGACAAAACCATACCGCGATATAGGTAACACTGTGCGCCATCTAGTGTTACGAAATACTAACTACGTCTCGGGTATCTTGGAATCCTGTTGTATCACATGTTGTATTTTATTTTTTACCCGACTACGCGAAGCAAAAAGGAAGGTTATGATTTTAGTAGCGTATGTATGTATGTATGTGTGTATGTGGGTATGTATGTTTGTGTGTTTATCTGTTCCCTCGCAGAGCCTAAACTACTCGGCCCATTTCAACAAATGAGGTGTCGTTGGATTCTTCTTAATCACTCAGGTAACATAGGATAGGTAGTTTTATTTTGAAAAAACCAAGTTGGCGGCTGTGCTGCGCCCTAAAGTGGTGGACCTAAAAATAAAAATTATCGGATACCATCGTCATGGGTATCAAATGAAAGGACTTTAAAAGACCTTTTCAAAAATGTATAACACATGTAGCGTCAACATAACAAATAGAACAATTAATTACAAAAAGTGTTTTTTTTTTGCCCTTCTTGGTTCTATTTTAGGTGATCATCCAAAATAACTAACTTAAAAGCTAAAAATAAAAATAGAAGTTAAAACTAAAACCCGACTACTAAAAGGCTTAAAACAAGACCTACTTATCCTTAAAATAGACTCATAGATCTGATAATAATTTATCGTAGTCGGAGGACACCACATTCGCATTCGATAAACCGATGGCCTCCGACTACGATTAATTATTATCTACCTATGAGTCTATTAGGTCTGGTTTTAAGCCTTTCAGTAGTCGGGTTTTAGTTTTTATTTCAAATTATGAAGCTGCCTTTTGATGCTGCATACCTACCACGAGTGCGAATATTGTCTGTCCTGGGTCTGCCGGACGTCTGGTCAAAATATGGTATTGTAATGTTGGTTAAACTGCTTCACTAATTGATGTAAAATGCATCCTAATTCTTTAGTAGTAAGGTTGTTTATCCAACTTGTCACTTTCAGTGACGTGTTTCCTTGATTAACAAGTTTGATTTAGTAACCTTAATGTAAGGTAATAGGTATTATTTTACTTTGAATAGCGCTTTTGGATTTAAGTAACAGACTTGCAGTGAACAATTGGACAAGCTATTTGCGAGTACTTATAGTAAATCTGACAGCTCCTGAATTTATGAATCTTGGTGGTCGGTATTGATTAAAATGAGTTCTATAACATTACCATTGTATATCGCACATAGAAGCACTTTTATATTTTTAGCACGTTTAAACTTAAATTGGAACTTATTAGCATCGCATTTTCTATACATTTTAAATGACACGTGAACATAATCTAATTTCAATCGATATACAACGTGTTCCAAAATATCCTAACTCTTTTTACAGGGTGTAACCTCGTGGTCAACAGGATGTCAAATCTGTAAAAAAAGTTGAAAAAAATTTTTTTTATTTTATAACCTCAAAATAAAAAAAAAAAATCATAACTTTTTAATTTTTGGTATTAGCTCAAATTTTTAAATATGTTTGTGTGTGTAGGTGCATTTACATAGCTTTGAGTTTTATTTTATTTTTTATTTTACTTTATTTAAAAAACCAACAGCGTAACATAGAGTATTAATTAATGTAAATTGTTTATAGTAAGGCCAATAATAGGTTTCTCTAGATATTACAATAACACATCATCGTAACAGCCTATATAGGCGTACATTAGACCAAATTAATTACTTGGAATATAAAACAAAATCAGAAAAAAAAAAAAAAGGAAAACAAATCAAGTAATAACAAAAAAAGTCGAGAAATTTCAATCCTGAGAGAGCTTACGCAGGATACCGTAGATATGTTTAATATTGAAGATTAAATATAATGTGTGTAATTAAGTTATAAATACTATAAAACAAATATATTTTTAAATATAAACGTTACATAAAATATTACGAAAATATATAAATTAAAAGAGTGATTATTAAATATTATAAGATAAATAAGTGTATAAATAAATAAAATAAAAAATAAATAAACTGAGAAGTAACTCCATGTATAAAGTTTAAATTCAAACATAACTGTAAGTGCGCTGCAAAAACTTATAAGTATGTAAGTGGTGCTGTTGCAACATGCCTACCCTTTGCATATTCCATTTTAAATATGGAGGAGCTCCAACTCATCCTCCCCAGCCCTACGATGGTGAAATTATCTTGGGGTCGGTTATAAAGCCACTGGGAAGAATGGGTGGTCACGAGGAGCCGCCTGTAATTTTTTTAACTATTAGATCCTTAAAAACCACTTTAGACGATTTGAAGATATCGATCTCTTTGAATTTCTTGTTGTAAGTATTAGCGAGTCTAATGAGGGTTGAATTGGCAGCGTAGTCAGTCGTTCTAAAGGGAACGTGAAATAGCTCAGTATGGCGTGTGCGTCGCACAGGAGTTAGATAGCCTAAAAGGCTGACTAGCTCTGGACAATCCACAATATCGTGAGTAATATCATAAAGTAGGCTCATGTCGAGAACTATGCGACGGTCCTCGAGCGACATTAACCCGTTCTTCCGACAACCTTCGGTGTAAGAGTTTGTTGATGAACGCAAACGGTAATTTAGATGATTTATAAAAACCTTTTGAATACGCTCAAGTTGGTCTTTATGGATGATGTAATGGGGTGACCACACAGGGGAAGCATATTCCAGAATACTACGAACGTATGCATAATAAACGGATTTTATTGCATTTATGTCTTTGAAAGGCTTGCAGGAGCGCAAAACAAATCCAAGATTTTTAAAAGCTTTACCTGCTATCATGTCATAATGTTGTGTGAAATACAGTTTATCGTCAAGTAATACTCCTAGGTCTCTGATTGCATAAACTTTTTCTATAGGTATATTATTTAAGTGGTAAGAGAAAGAGGTTGGTTTTGTCTTCCGTGTAAAACTTATTTGTTGGCATTTGCTGACGTTGACTGTAATGTTATTATTTGAGTAATAATTGTGAAGATTGTCTAAGTCCGATTGAATAGCATTACAGTCAAGTTCATTTCTCACTCTAAAAAATATCTTTTTATCATCCGCGTACAAAACATGATTAGAGGATAGAAAGCAATCCGCTATGTCATACAGATAGGCGCAGTAGAAAAGGGGACCTAAGTGCGAACCCTGTGGAACACCGGTAGGAATATCTATGAAGTCGGATCGAAATCCACCGACCACTACAGCCTGGGAGCGATTGGATAGGTAGGAAGCCACCCATCGGAGCAGGTCTCCATGAATTCCCAACCTTTCTAGTTTGCGGAGGAGGATGACGTGGTCCACACGGTCGAAGGCCTTCTCGAAGTCCGTGTAGACCACGTCGACCTGTCCTCCGCCATCCATGTTTTTAAAAACGTAATCTAAAAAACATGTTAAGTTTGTTACAGTTGAGCGTTTACGAAGAAAACCGTGCTGTTTTTCAGACATACCGTGGTTAATAGTAGGGTATATGGCATTGTACACTATCTTCTCGAAAAGCTTACCAACTATGTTAAGGAGAGATATACCCCTGTAATTTTCAATATATACTTTGGTACCTTTCTTGTGTATTGGGACAATGAGAGCTTTTTTCCACGCGTCAGGGAAGATACCCTCGCGCAGAGATCTATTGAATATAATACTGATAGGCGTAGCGACGGACTTAGCGCAGTTTGCCCAGTAGTGAGAGGGTACGCCATCACTGCCAGCGCCTTTAGAGCGAGTTGTTAAAATATTTCGAAAATCCATGAAAACAATATTAAAAAAATACTTTTCTCCCGCCACACCGGTCACATTTTATTGAACGAGCGAGCGAAGCGAGCGAAGTTCTCCGAGTCTACTGGAGCAATCCGGCGTTTTTATGTATGTATGTATGTATGTACGTATGTATGTATGTATGTATGAAATTCGTTCGACGATAACTTGAGTAAATTTAGTCGGATCGTCATGAAATTTGGTAGGCAGGTAAATGAGGCCAAGAGAATTTTTAAGTTCGAACATGAGCCAAATCGGTCGAGGGGTTGCTGAGATATGGGGTCGCGAGTTCATAGTTCGGGGCGAACCACTAGTTAATTTAAAAATCAACGGAACGTCATAGAGCAAAAAAAAAATTAGGTTGTGATCCCTATCACCGGGTGGTATTACCCTGTAAAAAGAGTTGGTACTTTTGTAACACCTTGTATTTGGTATAAAGGTTTCTGAAACTAATTGACTAATTGTATACCTAAAAAACTAGTGGTTCGCTCCGAACTATGAACTCGCGACCCCAGTTTAGAGATGGGTAGTGGGTTATAACCCAAATGACCCAGTTGGGTTAAAACCGGGTTATAACCCAAATCACCCAGTTATAACCCATTATCGTCTTTTTTTGGTGGGCGATAACTAAATACACTCTGTTACAAGAGGTAAAACGTATAACGCTATCAAAAATCCAGTTCGGCGTGCATCGCCCGCCTATTCTATGGTTTGGAATTATACAGGGTGGCCCAAACATAGACGTTGAGCGAGAAAATCTAGATACCTGACAGCAAGGGCTACCCGAATCACCCCAATGTATGTTCAGCCATTTTTTAGGGTTCCGTACCTTAAAAGGGTAAAACGGAACCATTAAAGGATCACTCGTGCGTCTGTCTGTCCGTCTGTCACAGCCAATTTGCTCCTAAACTACTGGACCGATTGAGTTGAAATTTGGTACACATGTGTAAGTCGGTGACCCAAACAAGGACGTGTAACGTAAATTAATAAATTTTAAACAAGGGGACCACTTTTGGGGGGTAAATTGGAAACTCACTAAAAAGTTTTATAAAATATATCGTGTGACTTCAAATGAAAGGGCTCGTTTTAAGGATCTCAAATATATATTTTGTTATAATAGTAAAATTAACAGTTTTGAAGTTATTTAATACGCGATAATTTAAAATTACCCCCCCTTATCTCCTAAAATTTAAAAAAAAAACATGAAATAGGTATTTTTCCATAGATTACAGAAAAAACGTATAAGAAGTTCATGGTGTACAAAATTACTAAGGAAAATATTAATTTTGTTCTAGTAGCATTAGTTCCTCAACTCAGTCAACAGATATCGCTCCACAGTCCTACATCGCGGATCGCGGTATGGTTCGGACTTTCGATTAATGTATCTTAGTAGACTTTGTATGAAGATCTTCCTACGTTCGTTCGTTCGATCTTCCTCATTCTACGGAAACCTCTCAACGCGAGTTAAACTCTCACTTGTCCGGTTTTTTTTGTTAGGTTTTGTAAGGTTTTGTTGTTTAAACTGACAGGATTTTTGTACCATTCTGAGGACTAATGCTTTGCGGAAGTTTTTGAAGTCATTAAAAAGTCCTTCCGACCTCAACTTTTTTTTCCCATACAACTTCAGTGATGTTTTCTCGAAAATAACATTAATTGGGGCAGCTCTTGATGTCAGCTGTATAGATTTTCTCGCTTGACGTTTATGTTTGGGCCACCTTGTTTGTATAAAATTATAAACGCGCGCGCAGCGCGCTCAAATTTGAAACGATCTCATAGAAGCGCGCGGACATGCGGGCACGCGTAGTTTAAAAAAAAACTTCTGACTTACAAATAAAAGTATGCCAATGAGTTCACATCAAAATTATATTTTAAAAGTACGTCTTGGTAATTTTGTGTGAAACGTATGTTTACTTAGTTATTTGAGCATATGTGATTTTTTTGTATGAAAGCGAAAACATTTTATAACATTACTCTTTGCTTCAACTTGCTTCACTTTCTGGAGCGCAGCGCACTCAAATTTTCACTTTTTTAAAACTTTTTTTACGATTTTTTACGATATTCTCGTAATGGACATTTTTCATGTAGGTAAGACGAACGACGCGGGCCGAAAAATCACAGATTTTTCTCTTATATTTCAGGAACACTTTAGACAGAATAAACACACACTCGTAATTTCACAAATGTTTCCCGTAAACAATATGGTAATTACGATTTCTCAGGAGAATTGAAAAATGCGCGCGCAGCGCTCGAAAATTTGTCGATTTCAGACCAAATTGATCAAATAAGTTTGTATAACATAAAATCATTCAGTTTCCACAATTATTTATGTTTGCATTGCCAGACCCAATAATGGGAAAGCTGACTGAGGTCCCTAATGATTAGCCGGACAAGTAGCCCCGTAAGAGTGACATATTGCTTTTTAGTAAACACTTTTTATTTTTAACAAAGATATTTGAAGGTTTTGCATTCGTTGGTTTTTATGTTCGGTCTGAACCACCATAATATTGAAATCTGAAGTCATTAGTGAGAGCAGATGAGCGCGCAAAGTGCGCCCCTAAAATTCACTCTTTCGTAAGCAAATAAATGAAGATTGGTAACTATTACAATTATAATAAAGACTAACAAAAGATTTTCGGGTGCTCATACTGTCAGTAACGTATGGGCACCCTCCATTTAAGTGGATGGACTTTAAGGAAGCCGCTCGTCTTGCTTTGCTCCGCGCCCGGCGGCGCACAGTAAAACGATCTCATAGAATCGCGCGGACACGCGAAGTTTAAAAAAACTTCTGAATTACAAATAAGAGTATGCCAATGAGTTCTAATGAACATTATATTTTAAAAGTACGTCTTGGTAATTTTTTGTGAAACTTATGTTTACTAAGTTATTTGAGCTTATGTGATTTTTTTGTATAGGAGCGTAGACATTTTATAACTACTCTTTGCTTCAACTTGCTTTACTTTCTGGGTTTAAAAATGGATATAGTATATTATTTACTACATATCACCCAAATATACTACACACCGCAACGGACCGCATTTGGGAGTAATAACATATTTTGTGTTTTAATGTTACTTTTTTACATTTAAAACATTTTTGTAAACTTTTAAGTAACTTATTTCCCACCATAAATTGTATGATTATGAAGATGACCTGCTTATGTGCTACGATTTTCATCAGATAGAAAAGCTGGTTGAAACTTAAATACGAATAATGTCAGGTTATAAAAAAACCTTCTGAATTCCAAACAAAAGTAGGCCAATGAGTTCTAATCAACATTCTATTTGAAAAATGTCTCTTGGTAATTTTGCGTCAAACTTATATTTACGAAGTTATTTGAGGTTACGTGATTTTTTGTATGGGTGCGAAAACATTTTATAACATTACTCTTATTCTTCACTTAGCTTCACTTTCTCGTTTTGAAAAACGGAGTAGGTATATTATTTACCACATTTCATCTAAACATACTACATGCCGCAAGTACCGCATTTGAAAATAATTCAATATGTTATGTTATATTGTTGTTTTTTCGGGCGTTGAATCTCTTAAAACTGTAGTTTAATAAGTCTAGTGCTCGTGAAAACTTAAAAAACATCAGAACTACATTATTGAAGAACTTTTGGTGAAAAATTAGTCAAGTAAAGTAAAAAAATAACAGTTTTTAAGGTAAAAACCACAATAAAACATATACTATTTAATTATTTTTGAATGCGGTAATTTGCGGCATGTAGTATGTTTAGATGAAATGTGGTAAATAATATACCTACTCCGTTTTTCAACACCAGAAAGTGAAGTTAAGTGAAGAATAAGAGTAATGTCATAAAATGTTTTAGCACCCATACAAAAAAGCACGTAACCTCAAATAACTTCGTAAATATAAGTTTGACGCAAAATTACCAAGAGATACTTTTCAAATAGAATGTTGATTAGGACTCATTGGCATACTTTTATTTGCAATTGAGACAGTTTGGATATTTTATTGTTGTTGTTTTATTTTTTAAATATCGTAGAACTTCCCGGAATACCTTCACAGTATCAGTTCTATTAATAAAGAACTAAACGGAAAAGAAAACCGAATAGTTTTATCAGTAGAACTGGACGAGTAGAACAGTCCAAACAGACTTTAGTTATCGCCCACCAAAATGGGTTTTAACCGGGCGATAATAGGTACCAAGTGGGTTATAACCCACCGATTGGGTTATAACCCGGGTCGTTACCCATCTCTGCCCCAGTTACATATGTGTAACTTTGCTTACGCCATCCGCGCAGGCGCGCGCGCGCTTTGCATATTATTATAAACTATACAACCCCATATCTCGGGAATCCCTCGACCGATTTGGCTCATGTTCATACTTAAAAATTCTTTTAATTTAATTTACCCGCCTACCAAATTTCATAACGATCCGACTAAATTTACTCAAGTTATCGTCGAACGAACATTCATACATACATACATACAATCATATATACATACAAACATACAAACGCCGGATTGTTCAAGTAGACTCGGAGAACTTCAATCCATTGACTTGTGTTCTTCAATTCCGGAGAAATCAACAAAGTAACACGCCATCATCCCTCAGCCTGTCCAATGGTTACTTGGAAAATTGGTCAATGATTTTGCAACTTCCGGTGAGCAGCGTACCTACGACATATTATGATGCCGCTACACATAGGTCCGGCATGGTACGCGAGCCAAACACTCACGCTTGTCCTGATACCAAGGAGGTATGTTAAGTTGTAATACTTTTTAACAAAAACTCTATATCAGTCTGCAAGCTTAGCATAAGTACGGCAATGCACGTCCGATTTTTCCATTCGATTGTCTGATCAGACTACATTTCTATGGACAGGCAATACACGTCCGATCCGATAGTCGGATCGTACGTCCGACTCGGAAACAGCGTACGATTTTATGGCCGATCCGATTGTCTGAAGGCGCGGTCTGCATACTTCTGCATAGAGATACAATACACGTCCGATTTTTTTCGTCCGATTTGCCATTTTGGCTCTACAAGGTGTTACCAAAGATCCTAACTCTTTTTACAGGGCAATATCACCCGGTGATAGGGATCACAACCAAACTTACCAATACCAAAAACAAAAAAGGTATAACCCGTGTCATTAAAGAAAACATTTAGGATGGACTTCAAAACACTCGCCCTCTCGCTCTAATTAATACAGTCAAAGCGAGACAACGCTAGGTTTGTAACTCCGTCCTAAATGTTTTCTTTAATGACACGGGTTATATGCTAAATTTTCAATTTTGAGGTTATAAAATAAAGGTCGATTTTTTCAACTTTTTTTTATAGAATTCACATCCTGTTGACCAGTAGGTTACACCCTGTAAAAAGAGTTAGGATGTTTTGTAACTCGTTGTATATCGTTCGTGACACTGAACGGACACATGCACGGAATATTCAAATAATACTTATGCCTTTGAATTTAAAGTAATGATATGATTTATATAGCGTCAAGTAGCACCTTCACTCACACTAGATGCATGAAGTGACCACTCGGACTATGCAGTGCCTGGGATATTGTTAAGATGTAGTAGGCTTGCCAAGCACCTACTTATACCATCCTGCCTGACATCTTAGTCAGAGCCAACGAATCCGCGGGTTTTGTCACGATGGTAAGCGAGTACCAACAGGGTGCACTCTAAGTCGATAGCGGAACTTTAAGTAGGCTGTCTACTGATCAATACAAACAACTTGTACTGGTGGCGAAAAAAAATGAAGTGAAAAAAATATCAGCTGTTTCATGCATTTGGCGACGTACTGAGTCGACCTTTTGTATGGAACAGCTGATATTTTTTTAGCTCCATTTTTTTCACCACCTAGTACAAGTTGTTTATATTGATCAGTAGACAACCTACTTAAAGTTCCGCTATCGACTTAGAGTGCACCCTGTAGTATTGATACTACAAATTCACAAATTTACGTAGGTAACTTTGTAAATAGTCCGTCATAGGTATCTCAGTTTAAAGTCCAGTCCATTGCTACCTATGCTACCGCCGCTTATGCAATAAGTAACAGTTTCATCCTTCCGCTCCTTAGGCAACCATCGGGATGGTAGCTCGAGAACGACTGAGGTCAGAAAAAGTCGGACGAAAAAATCGTACGTGTATTGCCGTCCATCCGATCCGATTGTCTGATCACTTTTGACCGACCCAGCCACGGTTCATAAATCCTCATAAATAGGTTTCGGTTCTTAAGGGTCCGTATAAGGCTAACTAGCGCCACCAATGTTGAAAAAATCATATCTCGCTTCAGAAGAAGTTTCTGACAAAATCCTAAGATGAGCTCATGCGCCATGCTTTTCTAGATTTTTAAGTGTGGGTACCCAACTCAATTTCTAGTCTTAAGCTAAAAAATTTTCGATAACCGCCAAAAACGGCCGTTTTTGGCGGTTATCGAAATTTTTTTAGCTTAAAAGTAAATTTCGAAGAGGGTATCTACACTTAAAAATCTAGAAAAGCATGGCGCATAGGCTCATCTTAGGATTTTTCCAGAAACTTCTTCTAAAGGAAGATATGATTTTTTCAACATTGGTGGCGCTAGTTAGCCTTATACGGACCCTTAAGAAAACTTTTTTTTAGAACTTCTTTTTTGCGTAACGAAAAATTATTGATCTGTACTTTATGTCAATGTCAATGATAGGAAAATGGAAATTCTGACTCTCATAAGAGAAGAAAAACGACATAATATATATTATTTGGAAGATTTTCCTATACTTTATCCCGCGACCTAAAGTTATAGCATGGAAAAACGTGGCTGACCTTAGGCCTACTCCACAAAGACTGGAAGTCTTTGCGAGATACAGAAAAACTGGAAAAAAAGAACGACGGTAAGTACCTACTTACTTCCTAGTGAGAAACTAAGTAGGTACCTACCTACAGGTGGAATCATAGGTGCAGTCAGCCACACGCTCGGATACCTACTCCTTTTAGTTTATTGGCGCCCTTAAGCCGCGCGCGGTAAGGGTATCTTAGAATGTGGCCGACCGTAAATCCTGTTCAAAGGTACTTGTTTAAAGGTACTCTTATTAGGTACACACGAGTGAGTGAGTGTTTCGTGACCTAAGCTGTCGGTAAAAGGGCCACTATAATAAAAATAGTAGTCTGGAGATGGTGCTGTTGTTGGCTGCAATAATTATTTTCGTTTCATGCCTGTCCCTTGCTATGCTTTGGTTCATCCTTCGCTTGCTCGGTTTTCTATATAATCACTCGCACCTAATAATAGTTTTACAGCCTTGCATAACGAATAACTACTTACCTACTGTTTCAGAAAAAAAGAGAATAGAAGACGGACGGTCTCCGGTGGGGGCACATCCTGCATATTTTATGAAGAAGACAAAATTATATTTAAAATTATTGGTGTAGTGTAGGCTCACCAAACCTAGGGTTGCCAGCCCCGGAGTCGAAGGTAATAACAATACCACAATAAACCTTCCTCCACTACCACCACCTCTACCACCAAGTGTTCTCTCTCTCTCTCACCGCCACCAACCTTTAAAACCTTTAAAACCACCAACAGCTGCTGTGACGTCACTAAACAGTTGGCACCCGACACATACACCGTAACACTCATTCAAAGGGCTATATCTTTGGAACCGTACTAGGTAGCCAGTTGAAATTTTCAGAGATTATGTTTTATTATAGTGGATTACCCAAAAAATAATAAACGTAAAAAAATATTAAAAAATAAGAGGGGTTCCCATACAAAAAACGTTGTTTTATACTTTTTGCTCTATAGAAAAAACGCTAAGGCATACAAGCATCAAACTTGGTACGATTATAGGGCTTACTCCATAGTATAACAAAAAAATATAAAAAACGGTCAAGCGCGACTCGGACTCACGCGCCGAGGGCCCGTATAACCAGTTTATTTTTATTGTATCGCGGTACGGAACTCTCAGTGCACGAGCTCTACTCGCACTTGGCCAGTTTTTTTATCTGTTTAGTCAGTGTTACAGTAGTTTTAATATAATATTACTTATTTATAACGTTAAAAATTCGCTAGGGACAGGTTTTAAAGCCGCAGCCGGCAAGCTATTCCCTATACGGGTTAGTTAGTGCTATAAAAATAAAAATAAAATCGTATATTATTACTTAGCTATAGATGAGGATGACGGCTTTGAAAAATGACAATCCGATATAGCTTTATGATAGAAGTAAATTAATATTAATAAGTTATAAAACTAGTATAGCGCATAGGTACATTTTTACTCATAAAAAAATAGTGGGCAACCATTAACTCGTCTGTTTTAGGTAAGTTATCGGATTGTCATTTTTCAAAGCCGACATCCACATCCATAGCTAAGTAATAATATATTTTTTGTTATTTGTAAAGCACTAACTTACCCGTGCTAGGGAATAGCTTGTGGCTTTAAAACCTGTCCCTAGCGAATTTTTAACGTTATAAATAAGTAATATTAATATAAAATAAACTGGTTATACGGACCCTCGGCGCGTGAGTCCGAGTCGCGCTTGACCGTTTTTTATATTTTTTTGTTATACTATGGAGTAAGCCCTATAATCGTACCAAGTTTGATGCTTGTATGCCTTAGCGTTTTTTCTATAGAGCAAAAAGTATAAAACAACGTTTTTTGTATGGGAACCCCTCTTATTTTTTAATTTTTTTTTATTTTTTATTTCTTGGGTAATCCACTATAGTAAAACATAATCTCTGAAAATTTCAACTGGCTACCTAGTAAGGTTCCAAAGATACAGCCCTTTGAATGAGTGTTACGGTGTATGTGTCGGGTGCCAGCTGTTTAGTGACGTCACAGCAGCTGACGACCGCGCGCTCGTCGCACAGCTACTTTAAAATTAAATATCTCGGGAACTATATTATAAGACGAATCAAAAAAAATTTTTCACCCAAAGTTTCCATTTTTAATAGAGTGTATGGTAAAGTAGAAATCAAAAGTTGATGGTATTCTTCATTAATTAACACAACGTATGTATTTAAGGCTGAAAGATAGTGGTGTTAGGGGAAATTCAAAATTTTCACAGTTTTTTACATTTTGTAGCTAAACTGAGCTATTTTTGTTTAGCGATTTTTCGTTCGCGAGAATAAAACCGTATTATTTTCATTATTGTAAACAACAGAACAACAATAACTCAGCCGATTATGTGTTCTGGTCTACAACAAGTTTTTTGGGCACTACCACTGCTTCGTAGACCAGAACACATAATCGGCTGAATTATTGTTGTTCTGTTGTTTACAATAATGAAAATAATACGGTTTTATTCTCGCGAACGAAAAATCGCTGAACAAAAATAGTTCAACTTAGCTACAAAATGTAATTTTTTGAAAAATTTTGAATTTCCCGCCACCTTGCTATCGTCTACCCTTAATCTTTAAATTTAACACTCCTTTGTACTGCTGTTTGTTTTCCTTAATAAATAAAATAAAATAGTCAATCAGACGAGATAACTCTAAAATAATGAATCATCATTCGACGACGAAAAAATACTATTAAAAAAACCGGCCAAGTGCAACTGGCACTCGCGCACCGAGGGTTTCGTACCATCATTCTCTGCATTTAATTGGAAGAAAAAAAAACATCCATCGCGCTCTAGCGTTGATATTTGTAACTAATATAGAGGGCGCTAGTTTCTATGTCATGTTACATTTCTAGAGACCCCATTTTTTGTAGTATCTTTTGATTCTGTTGACTTAGAAGCTTGATTTTTTTAAGGCTCAAAGAGACTGCAGACTTGAGTATTTTGATATCAATTTTAACCTGATATCTCCACGCGTTCTTGAGAGAAAGGTCTTTACCGACAGACAGACCGACCACAAAGTGATCCTATAATGGTTCCGTTTTTACTTTTTAGGTCCGGAACCCTAAAAACGGTTGGGAAACAAGAACACTTTGTTGGCCTGACAAGAACTATATATCATCATTGCTAACACGTGATAGAAAGAAGGGTAGAAGGTAAGAGAGGTAGAAGAAGGCCACGGCGAAGGTATTTTGATCAAATTTAAGAGAAGGCTGTGGTCTAGACGTACCAGGCTGCGAAGGAACTGGCCTGTAACTGAAGTTCATGGAGAATGATGCACCGACAAGAGGATAACTCTTAAATACGTTTATAATGATGATGACAAGCCCTATATAAAAAGAGAACTGCGAAAAATAAACCTGGAAATATTGCTCTTAGAGTAGCAGGGGGCGAGACCCGAACAGACCGCTTGGATGGCCTCCATCAGCAGAATCAGTAAAATTTTTCAATTTACCAACAGTGGAAAGTGAAGTCAACGAAAACAGAGACGTTTAGTTTTAGAAAAACCAGTAGAAAGTGAAATAGTGATTAGCTTATTATTATTATTAGCTCTATTCCTAAAAATAGTTAAGAATAAAGTTCGTTTTGTGCAACAAATCACCTAATTTTTTTTTTAGTGCAGCAGCACTTTCTCGATTAGTTTAGTGGATCCGTTACACTAATCTACACTTCTACACTAATATTGTAGAAAGGAAAAGTTTGTAAGTGCGTGTAGTTGTTGTTGTTTTGTTGTGGTTCTAACTTCTCAACATAAGACCTTATTAGGTATCTATGAAGAAATAAAAGCATATTTTAAGTACAGATTCCTTTAATTTATTATACTTACAATAGGTACCTACAAAGTCACGAACGCAAGTCTCTGCATACGTTTTAGAAATCAAAAATACTGGAATCATGTTTTTCTCCAGGTTATCCAACGTGGTTTATAAGATTGGAATAATCAGCCACTGTCGAAGGCCGTTTTCACTGTCGCCCAAAATAATCGCGTCTGGAAATGGCCTCCATCCATTCTCCCATTGCGTGTACAATGAGAAAAACTATCATGCACAGAGCCTGGCCAGCGAGCACGTGCATTGACCTTGACGGACCAATTTCAGGATGCAGTACTTAGTTGCAGGTCGCAGCGGCATCCAGTCGTTTGTTTCCTCATTGGAGTCTCCATTGAGTTCTGTCACTGCGGTATCACATCACGGCACTATCAAGTCATCGGAGGGTTGTGTGGCTCATGCGGGTGCTTTTGGATAGCTTTATTCATTTGGTAATCTAAGCTACAAGCCATAAAATATCTTTGTAGCTTAATGACTTGCTTGACATTATTTGTAAGAGCCAGAGTAGATTATGCTTGTGTTTTTAGCCCCGCTTCTTGGCAGGGTTAGGTTTCCTTGTCTTCTCCCTCTATATTCAGCTGGATTCGTGCCATAAATTCATGCCCACAGCACTGCACTAAAGGCGACTCAATGGATTTGTTTGAGGTTGGATAATTATTATCTGCGTAAACTTGAACCTGAGTAACCATCTGCCGAGAAGTACTACGGCTGTAAATACATAATTTAGTTTGGTTTCATTTCCAAAAGATTTTCCAGGTTTTCTCTTGAGTGAAAGTGAGTGACGCATGACTTATGTCAATTCTGGCAAGTATATGGTCAAGTTGGCAGCACACTTTCATTTGTTTTCACGTCGCGTGGTCGTCTGCCGGACGTCTGCCGGACGTCTGTCCAAATACACTCCTGGTAGACCCTCTGCACTAGAGGAAAGGATTGAAAAGCTCAAAGATTGACACCCGCGAGAAGACGCTAATCTTGCAGATATTTAATGGGGTTTTTTCCAGGCATCAAAAATAGCCCGAATAACTGTCAAAATCAGTCTATTAATCTGTTGTTTCCATACAAACCACAGATTTAGTTGCGCGATAATTCTCGAATCCCTGTCAGATTTGACACTTGGAAAAATCCCTATTAGCGTTTATGCATGGTATGGTAGGCTAATGATCATGATTGATGCATCGCATTAATCAAAATATGAATGGGCATCGATTGTCGTAAATTGAAAACCATTTCGAGGAATAGGGATACTGATTACTATTAGGGGTTTAAATAAGTAAAATTAAAACGAATTGCCTATGGCATAGGCCTATAGGCCTTTCACTCCTCGATCGTGTGCGCAACGTCGACATTCGGCAGAAGACCAAAGTCGAAGATGTGGGTGCGCGTATCTTAAGATTAAAGTGGAGATGGGCGGGACATCTGGCTAGACGGGAGGACGGACGGTGGACTAGGGCAGTCACGGAATGGTGGCCTAGAATGGGTCGACGGTCGGTGGGTAGACCGAAAGCTCGATGGGTCGATGACATTGTCAGAACAGCGGGAGGACAATGGACGAGATTGGCTTTAGACCGAGGGGGATGGCGTGAAAAGGAAGAGGCCTATGCCCAACAGTGGGCTTTATTTATGGGCTGGATAGATAGATAGATAGAAAACGAATTATTAATATTTATCGCCAAAAATGTTTACTTCATTTTTCTTTCGATGACGTCATCATAGCCTCTAATGCGGTAGTTCCATTGCCTACAAATATTTAAAAAAACAACTGTCAAGTGTCAAATAACTGAGAAAATAACCTTCTTGTTGACTTGACACTGACATTTGTCAAACGTCAACATATTTTTATTTTTTAAAAGCATGAATGATTGCAATGAGCTTAGTACATAATGCCAGTGGTGACGTCATACTCAAAACTTTTAGAAATTTTAAATAATTAATAAAAAAATATTTACATAATAAATTAAGAAAATATTCAAATCACTTTCTTATATTTGTCTATATTTTCGATTTATAGAATAAAAAACAGGATTTGACGATGCCCATTGTGATGTGATGCGAATAGGTATTAACGGTCGTTTCTGCAATCACGATTTACTCTGCGCGTGCGGTCTCTCTGTCGAAAAGCGAATCAGCCTTCACATAAAAACATACGCGGAATGGCCTGTAATTTGGGCAACAGCGAAAGGGTGGAGCTGCGCCATTGTTCACGCAAAATAGCCCTTTCTATCAACGCACTTGCTTGTGTGGGAAACGATAACATTCGCAGCGCAATGGAAAAATAACAATCTGCTTCGATAACACTCGATTTTGGCAAAATAACGTGATTTATGGACCTCAGTGTTGAAGGAAAGAAAACAGTAATGTTATCAGAGCGGGCTATTAAGATAAATCAACTGGGGGAAGAAATTAATTGTGGCCTCGATTCCGCGTTGAAATTAATTTGTCTGTCGCGTCATCGCAGATTGGTGTCGTGAAACAATGTCGTCAGGACCGGCCGTTATTGCGGCGCTATAGCGACGGGTAATAAATAACGGGCGCTTCCCGACCGGCCCATCGGCGGCGATCAATCAGCGCAGGTCTTGTAGCAGCCGGCCGTGGCGCGGCACAGTGTACACACGACAACACGTCGACCTTTACACGCTAGCACTCTACTCGGTTGCGCTACGGGCGACTTTACAATAAAAATGTACAGTCTGACGTGCTGTCGTGTGTACCAGAAGTAGTATTTATAGCACTCAGACAGCAGAAGCTTTACACTTTGCTTTGCAGTTTCAGTTGAAGCGCCGCGAAGAAAATTTGCTCTCTTTTTTGCATTGTACCTCTGACATTTTTGTTTGATAAGAAGATATCGTTGTTAGTGTCGGTTTCATAATCTTGATTATAAACAAACCTACAAAACTTTACGTAAGTCGATTTATCCTCTTATTCTTATTGATTTAATTGTGCAACTGGTATACCAGATTGTTCGAGATTGATCACGCTCGTCTTTCTACTTTCCATCAAGCCTCCAGTTGCAGTCACACCGTTATACAGGGCAATTTTTAAATAGCTATATTTCTGAAACACGTCAGCTGCTAAATGTCATTTTTAACAACTTTTTCTTTTCCCATATTTCGATACTTTTTATTTACTGAACTTTGTTGCATCATAATTTGTACCATTTTACGCCGCGCACCCGGCGGGCTTTCGTCACCCTCTACCACCTTTCCAGCATCTCCTGGGGGCTAATTGTCGGTAATCTCGAATGTGACTTTTTAGTAAGGTTTTCTTCGTAGAATCTCGAAAGCGACACACCCGAGAATTCGCCCCCTACTGTTACATTTATACATGATGAAACTACCAGGTCAAGCAAGGGACCTGTTGCATAAAATAATTATAAAAGTTAAGTTAGAAGTTAAGAATTTAAATATCAAGTGAGGCTAAATAAAGAACCTAGTCACCTATTAGAGGTTATGAAATTAAATGCGCAAATACAATAATACACATTTATTTGCCTAAGATAAATTACAATTGGGAGAGAAATTAAATTATAGATTTTAAGTTAAAGTTAAATTAATATTGCAAAAGAGATAGAGAGCCAGAAGGGCAGTGGGTAAGATAGGATTGCAGATGAGCGATTTGTACAAAATCCTGACAAAGCAACGGTACTGTCCTGGTTTTAGCAGCTGGCGCCGGGATCCGTGAGACGGGAACACTCGACGTGAAGGACAGGTGTTGGTGTGCCGCTGCTCATCAGGACGGGCTCGGACGCACTCTCGAGAGTGAAGTGAAGAGGTCAAGCGTAGCCCATAGTCGTGCGTGCAGATGCAGTTATGCTAAGCTCATAGCATAGTTAGCCGTAGCATAGTTAGCCGTAGCAGGGTTCCCCAAGCGATGGGGGATTATAAATTCACCATTTAGTTATATTACACGACAAGAGACGCCCAATGGCGTCCCCGGCCGGCGCGCACAAGCTAACCGGCCGTCACCACGGATTGCCGGTCAAGTAAAAAGTGGAGCGCGAAGACAATACGACAGTTATATTTATGCAATGATTCAAGCGGATATCATTCACCACCGATCAATTCCTTCACTCATGCATTCTAGAATATTCGGATGTTGTCTATGGTAAGGATGGCCTAGCATAAAGATATACGCCACTACACGCGACGCTGACATCGCGCGCAACGCTGTCTAGTAAGGTTGTCTGTGGCAAGTAACTAGCGATTGTATTCTGTGAGACAAGTGACAGCTGACAGTACAACGTAGTGTTATTGTTTATCTTTTAGTTTCATTGTATTGAATTTAAAGTTATAAGTGTTTTAGAGTATTTATGAGTGCCCTAGGATTTGCAACGCTACAGTACCCCCCTTCCTACGAAAGGATTTTTGTTGTATTCTAAAGAAAACAAAAATCCGTCTATTTAAGTAACTATTGCCAGCTTACTCTTTCTTACATCACCTTTCTTAATTCTCATACTTCACTTTCATACATAACCTTGGTATATTTTAAACGTATATACTACAAGGCTTCCTTTCTTTCGCTAAGAGTCAGACTGCATAATACCAGCTGACTCAGCAGAACAATATTTGAGCAAGAGATGGTAAAGATTTCGTGGAGGATAAACTGAGTTGTATTCAAATATTGCTACCACATCTTCTGAACATTAGGCCCGTTAAGCTAGCGAAGAATGTGATTGTACCACCATGGTAAAGCTCTCACATCTTCTGAACGGTCCATCTTGTTAAGCAGATAAAGAATGTGATAGTACAAATTAAGCTCCGCCTCAAGTAAGGGAAGAACTTAATTTAAATAGTTTCCATATTTCTTCAAGTTTCAACAAAAAATGGTACATACAAAACGAGAGGTTCCCATTATAAGGTGAAATGAAGAGACATAATTACTACTAAGCTACTTCATAAAGAAAGAATGGAGAGTATTTAGTCGTTAAAGGAAACAATCTAAGCCAAACAGCTAAGTTAGATGGCACTATAAAAAAAACTAAGTCAAACAGTTAAGTTAGATGACAGTTAGTAAAAAAAAATATGAACTAAGTCACGATCAGTTAAGCTAAGTAGGGATTTATATAGTAATGACCTAATTACAACTAAGCATGGAGTGTAATTAGTGGTCAATATAATCAAGCTAAGAAAAATTTTAAGTAAGGTGACCCTTAAACCAAGTGAAACGGTTAAGTTAGGTGTCACTATTAAAAAAAACTAAGTCAGTTGAAAACAAGTAGTTCAACCTAAGTAGTGGTAAGCTGAGTAGAAATCAGCTAAAATGTAACTAACCAAGTTTGAGGTTAAATAAGTCTATTAACCCAAATAAAGATTGGTTAAGTAAAGATTTATCAAGTTGAGTTTAAATTAACGCGTGGTGAGTGTTGCACAAAAACTTTAAGCCCTAGTCCGCTTTTTTACAAAGTGAGTTACGATGATAAGTTTGTTTTTTATGAAAAGAATTAAAAATTCACTAAGTTTTTCAAACACAAAAAAAAAAATCCTGAAAATCAGAAGATGTAAACCGAACAAGGCGTAGTGTGTTTACAAGTACCAATTAAGTTAAACGTCCATCAGTAGGAAAGCTAAAAAAAAAAATACAACACTATGCCATATTCGTTCACCAATGCTGAAAAAAAACAAACTTTCACAGAAAAACACACACACACAATGCAAGCAAAAACAATGAAAGGAAGTGTACAAGCACAAATCTGCAATACTTTTAAAAGTTGGGCGCCAATGTAACATTTATAATGACAAAGCTACCTACTCAGGCAGCGGGTAAAGATAAGGGTTGCAGATGAGCGATTTGTACAAAATCCTGACAAAGCAACGGTACTGTCCTGGTTTTAGCAGCTGGCGCCGGGATCCGTGAGACGGGAACACTCGACGTGAAGGACAGGTGTTGGTGTGCCGCTGCTCATCAGGACGGGCTCGGACGCACTCTCGAGAGTGGAGTGAAGAGGTCAAGCGTAGCCCATAGTCGTGCGTGCAGAAGCAGTTATGCTAAGCTCATAGCATAGTTAGCCGTAGCATAGTTAGCCGTAGCAGGGTTCCCCAAGCGATGGGGGATTATAAATTCACCATTTAGTTATATTACACGACAAGAGACGCCCAATGGCGTCCCCGGCCGGCGCGCACAAGCTAACCGGCCGTCACCACGGATTGCCGGTCAAGTAAAAAGTGGAGCGCGAAGACAATACGACAGTTATATTTATGCAATGATTCAAGCGGATATCATTCACCACCGATCAATTCCTTCACTCATGCATTCTAGAATATTCGGATGTTGTCTATGGTAAGGATGGCCTAGCATAAAGATATACGCCACTACACGCGACGCTGACATCGCGCGCAACGCTGTCTAGTAAGGTTGTCTGTGGCAAGTAACTAGCGATTGTATTCTGTGAGACAAGTGACAGCTGACAGTACAACGTAGTGTTATTGTTTATCTTTTAGTTTCATTGTATTGAATTTAAAGTTATAAGTGTTTTGGAGTATTTATGAGTGCCCTAGGATTTGCAACGCTACACTACTCCTACTTATTATTTTTTGTATGGGAAAATAAAATTGCGCTTTCACCAAAGTCATAGAACAAAAGTTACGACTAACGAGTTAAGTTTGAGGGTACGGCAGTGTTTGGTAGATTCAGCTATTCGTCTGAATACTCTTTGTTCACTCTTGTTGATCGTCGGGCGGAGACGCGAATTGATCGCGCCGTCTCCCGCTGATGGATGCACGCTAGAGGCTCCGCCGCGGCCGCAGCGCCATCTATCGGCTTCGGGATCTTGTTTATCCAATTTATCTACCGCCGCGGTTTGTTTTGGTACAGAAAAATCCACTAAACTAGTGGTTCACCCCGAACTGTGAACTCGCGACCCCATATAAACTTACTAACCCCATATCCCATAGCCAAACCCCTCGACCGATTTGGCTCATGTTCGAACATAAAAATTCTCTTTACCTCATTTACCTGCTTACCAAAATTCTCTTTACCTCATTTACCTGCTTTCATGACGATCCGACTAAATTTACTCAAGTTATCGTCATACATACATACATACATACATACATACAAACGCCGGATTGTTCCAGTAGACTCGGAGAACTTCGCTCGTTTCGCTTGCTCGTTCAGTTAAAAAAAATAAAAAATACGTACGACATTTTTAGCTTCAAAGGTTGAAACGATTTTGATAACACTTATCTATGAATATTAATTTTAAACTTGCTTTCAATAAAAAAAAAAACATAATATGTTTAATCGTTTAAGAGCTACGGTGCCACAGTCAGACACACAGACATAGCAGTCAAACTTATAACACCTCTCTTTTTTGGTCGGGCTCATACATGTAAGACAAAACAGAAGAAGAAGAAGAGAGAGAAGATAATATTGGCTGCTTATGGGACTGGCTGTTACAGGTGACGATCAGAAAAATAACCATAATTATGTTTAAGGTTGGAAGATAGCAGCGTGGCGGGAAATTCAAAATTTTCACAGTTTTTTACATTTTGTAGCTAAATTGAGCTATTTTTGTTCAGCGATTTTTCGTTCGCGGAAATAATTCTTTTCATTATTTTAAACAACAGAACAACAATAATTCAGCCGATTATGTGTTCTGGTCTACGACAAGTTTTTTGGGCAGTGCCACTGCTTCGTAGACCAGAACACATAATCGGCTGAATTATTGTTGTTCTGTTGTTTACAATAATAAAAAGAATACTGTTTTATTGCCGCGAACGAAAAATCGCTGAACAAAAATAGCTCAGTTTAGCAACAAAATGTAAAAACTGTGAAAATTTTGGATTTCCCGCCACGTTGCTATCGTCCACCCTTAAGCACAACTAACGCCGCCAATGGAAAAAAAATATATATCTTATTTTTGGATGCGTTTTTTGCTAAAAACTTGTCATTAGGTTATCAACGCGAGTCTTAACTATTTTAGGACTTAAGATTTCAACTTTAGATTTCAGATCCTAGAACCTGCGAATAAAATCTTTTATAGCCTTTTGTGGCCGCTTTTGGCGATAAAAAAAATAACCTTAGGTCCTAAAAATTGTTAAGCCTCGCGTTGATAACCTTATGAAATTTTTTTTGCAAACCATAAATAAACCAAAAATGCAACCATAAATAAGATATGATTTTTTTTCTATTGGCGGCGCTAGTTGTTCCTAGGTTTGGGCCTTAATTTAAACATGAACAAAGCAACATACCGAAGTCGAATATTCTCTTATACAGGGCGTCCCACGGCTATGCCACATGGAGGGAAAGTACCTTGAATATTGTAGATGGAACATTTTACTGAAAGAAGACATTATTTTAATTTTAAAAACAATTTAAACTGCATTCATAGATATTTAAATAATTACATGGTTGAACCGGGAAACGAACCCGTTACATGAAAAAAAAAAATTACCCTGTAGTTTTATCATACCGATCGAAAGGCTTCATCATAAGGATATTTTTTTGCTAAATAACATAGTGTCAGAAATAAAAGGAAGACCATGAATTTTAATATTTACCTGGTAGTATGCAACAAATCGAGCCGTATCCTGAGCCGAAAGACGCGTAAAATTTGTCCATCGCAACGCGGCTGGCTGATTATAAAGAAATAATTCAAAAATGTGTTTCATTTTCATACTTTTATTCTTTTGTTACTGTGATTTTCATTGATAAATTGATTAATGTTGTATTAAAAATGTTAAAATTCATGGTCTTCCTTTTATTTCTGCCACTATGTTATTTAGCAAAAAATAATCCTTATGATGAAGCCTTTCGATCGGTATGATAAAACTACAGGGTAATTATTTTTCTCATGTAACGGGTTCGATTCCCAGTTCAACCATGTAATTATTTAAATATCTATGAATGCAGTTTAAATTGCTTTTTAAATTAAAATAATGTCTTCTTTCAGTAAAATGTTCCATGTACAATATTTAAGGTACTTTCCCTCCATGTGGCATAGCCGTGGGACGCCCTGTATAACGCATGTATCTCATCGACGCGGCCGGTCGAATAAACGCGCGGGCACAATGGCGAAATAACATTACGTTAGGCCTCTCGGACAATGAGCGAGGCCGTTACTAAATAAATTATTTAAGTTAACACTATTAGGTTAACCCCTAATACGTTATTACCGATACGACGAGGCTTTCACGCGACAATGGGCTCAAAGGGACCGCGGCACAATACCGCCTGAAAAGGGCACACTTCTTTTATTCGGCACACACTAAGGCTGCTCGGGATTTTCCTCAACTAGAATTTGATTAATAGTTACAAATTGAAGAGCCATCTAATCAAACCTTTATGTTGGCCACGCGATTTATGTGGGCGCGGAGTCATTGTCAAAACTTCTTACTTTGTATTTTAGGTACATTTTATACACCCTTTCAATGATTATTGGTCTGGAGTATGTTCTTATTTAAACTTTAATAATAGTTATCATCGTTGTATTGGTTTGGTCGGCTTATCTGCAGAAAGGACAAAGTAAATAATGTTGCAAAAAAAAAGATCCACTCTGGGGTCTGATTGATCTGTCCTTGAGCTTCCCCCAGCACTCCCTTTTTATGTTTTGGCACCTTCGATGGTTGGTACTGTTTATTTTTTATTGAGTAAGGAAATCTACAGCATATCTAGTTAAATATTTTACAAAATAAATACACAGTGAGTCAACCGGCGCGATAGTTTGATAGAACGATAGGCGCAAAATGGTGATTAATAAAACCGAGAACGAAAAGGCTGTCGCCTCGACAGAAGTTTTGCACTAACGGACCGTCGGTTGGATACGAAAAAGCTACCCAACCGAATTACCGAACCCAGCAGTGGGGATAATCTTGACATTGTAACTAACTACAAAAACTACAATTAAATCTTGATGGCAAAACTGAACATCATTAGCAATTATCTTCTTTTAACACGAGAGTTTGATTAGGACAAAAAGGTGGCAATAACAATAGTAGTTAGTCCACAAAACCAATATCAGCTGCGCAACCTTTACTGAACCAATTAGAGAGTCATCAAACGCGTGGATTGGGTAAGACGTGCGGTAGAGGTAGAGCCAAACAAAAGATCTGCTTCAGAAACCAATGTTGAAATTAATTACCATTTCAATCCACACAAACGCATGTCGAGCATTCACCGTTCATTTTGATTGAGGACATTTAATTAATTTTGGCTTCACATTTACATAACTTTTGATTCGGTTCCAGCGAGTTCCAATAATAAACTACTTACTTACTTGCCCAAGAATATCGATAATGTTGTTACTTTTCGGCACATGAACTTAATGCCTAGGTATTTAATCATTGAATCGCTCGTTCAATGATTAAATACCTAGGCATTAAGTTCATGTGCCGAATGATGAAATAGATCGTAATGATGAATTACGACAGTAACAGACCTCAATGGCACAACGTGATCTTTGTTCTTTCTATATTTTTTAATACGCTTTTATAAGCTTGGCCTGTATGTATGTATGTATGTATGTAACGGAATCTTTGAGCATATTTTTTACCAATTTCCAGAAGTCTGATTAATTTGAAGCTTTGCATACGTATCAAGGACCAATGACAATGCAATAATTTGATAACAGTTTCCCATCATACCCCTACAGTGCCATTATACAGAATGGATTTTTGAGACAGGGCAGTATTTTTTATACTTTTTAGTTCGGTTAGCTATAAAAGCGTGTTTTTTTAGTTTTTTTAAACTGTTATTTATAATTTGCAGCTGTAGGCGTTGTGTCTATGCTTATGTTAATATTACTTCTACAAGGCTTAAAATCGCCAAGTCACATTGGGCGCGCGCTGAACCTGAGTAAACCTGAAAACCCGAGCTCTTCATTTTCCCGAGAAGCGGACTTTGCATTACAATTGTATTTAGGTCAACAAATAGAATAATAAGCCTTATTGACTAGCTCGGCTTGGACGATTGGCCGCAACTTTACTTTTATCTACGCTGGCCCGCGACATACTCATTCTATCTACAGGAAGCACCGAACTAAATGATCGAAGACGGGAAGTCATGTTAGTGTCACGTCATTCCGCTAAACGCGACTGAAGTCTACATTACTTGTCACTTATAGTCTTGCCGTTGACACGACAATCAAGGTGATTACATTTTGACACGTCATAAGAGAAAAGGTTTCTCTGCAAGAGAGTGTACTATACAATGAGGTACCTATCAGTCGCGGAGGGCAGCGATGTTAGCGTTTGTGACATAATTATTGAACAAGCGAGCGAAGTTCTCCGAGTCTACTGGAACAATCCGGCGTTTGTATGTATGTATGTATGTTTGTATGTTTGTATGTTTGTATGTTTGTATGTATGAATGTTCGTTCGACGATAACTTGAGTAAACTTAGTCGGATCCTTATGAAATTTGGTAGGCGGGTAAATCAGGCAAAGAGAATTTTTAAGTTCGAAGATGAGCCAAATCGGTCGAGGGGTTGCTGAGATATGGGGTCGCGAGTTCGTAGTTCGGGGCGAACCACTAGTTATGGAGAGATGAAGAAAACATTGTGAAAAAGAAATCAAGTGCGTGGGAGAAATTCTTTAGTTTATTTTTCGCAAGAAGTAGAAAGAATGCTCACTCAAAACCCGTAGCCCAAGACATTAGAAAACGCAAATGATGATGGTTTGGAATGTTCACATTCCGAAAGGGCAATCACAGCCCGAGATTGGAAACATGTCGGAGGCCCGCAACGACCCTGAAGACCGACCAGACGTAGAAGAGATCCGTTCTCTCTGAGTTGAAAGAGAAGAAAACAACTTGGCCCGAGCTGTCGAAAGAACCACCAAACTAAGTGCGATTTAATACGTTTTGAGCAAAACACCTTGGTAACGCTTTGTATTCTTCTGTTCCGTGGCGCTGTCTGCGCCTGCGTCGGGCGTCGAATATATCTCGCCCTTTACAGCTTCGTTAAACAAATTAATGCGTAATTGGTTCAAACAGACCCATTGGCGGACGTGAGCCGCTCTCGATTCAACAACCCAATTAGCTGGCCCTCGACCCGACGCACAAACAAAATAATAAAAAATCTTTTTCAACCTAGGTAAATAAAATAAATAAAAACAGATATTTTAGCATATTTTTCGATCATCCTAATTAAACAGGTTTGTGCTAAGAGACAGCACAACTTTGCACAATGTTATTTTGCTGAAAGCCAAGCTTTTTGTAGATTGGTATGCTAACCTTACATTGTTATGACTATGCGCTAAAACTTTGGCTAAATGTAGCTAAGAATCAGTGCCGTCTACTTGGCACAGGGTACTCGCAAAATAAGGTATCAAAAGTTGTTAAGAGTGACTTCAAAAAAAATAAAATCACAAAAATCAAGGTGCTAGAAACTGTCTTTTGTATCTACGTAATGAGATGGGATATACAACGCCCAGTGGCACCTTCAATCACACTAGTTGGGTGGAGAGAACACTCGGCGCTGCTGCAGAGCTTGGGACATTGTTTAAGATTGATAGCCCTCAGCCTATACCACCCTGATAGCTTAGTCGGCTTAACTCACAGGAAAAACAAATCAATACTTGTGTAGCCAAGCCGCGGGTTTCCCTCGATGTTTTTCCTTCACCGCAGCACTAGCACTAATAGCTAAGCCTAAAATAATCAAAATTATCACAAACAAAAAAAAAAGTATCAATTCACTTAAGTAAGATTGCTATTGACAACATTATACGAGAAATAAGCTCCATGCGGTGAATTCAATATTTTTTATGTTAATCTATACTTTGAAGATTTTTTTCCCCTCGTTCAATTAAGATTCTTTGATCCTTTCAAAGAAAATTTTTGTTTTATGGTACGATCCACGGAAAGGGTTTGGGGAAGTTAGTGTCTTTAAATAATTTTGGGGATAGGTAGACGAAATATCCAATTTTTTTGTGTATAAATGAATTCGATTTGAAGAATTTAATTTTGACACAATTTGAAAAAAAAATTGTTAGTTTCAAAACTTTAATATAAAGGTTGAAAAAATTAGCTCGGTACAGGACTTGAGCCCGCAACCTCATTTGGTAGAATGCCTGCACGGTGTCCAAGAGGTTGCGAGTTCAAGTCCCGAGCGATAATTTTTTACCTTACAATAAATGTTTAAAATATTACATGCACGAGTTAGTGCTTTATAAAAAACAAAAAATACCCTAACGGTTGCTTTTTGGCTTCAAAATTTATCTTGATGTCTGGTGTCTGGGCCGTTGGGTTCACGTCAGTTCTACCGACCACAAGAACTTGCTAGACTATAAAGTAAAGGTTGCGCTAGCTAGAGAAAATAACTTAGCACGACCTGTGTTTTACACACAAAAGATATCAGAGAAACATGACGTAGGTATAGTATTAATATGAATTCACAGCCTTTTCATGCATGTAGCTGATCTGAATTAAATCTATGGTACAGAATTGGTACTGCGTTACTATAGGTACTCGTAATGACATCCAATTTTAATGATGACAGCTATTTACTGTAACTTTTTTGGGTTCAGGTGCAGCTGTAGGTGCATTTGCATAGTTTTATGATGATAAAACATTGTAAAAATCTATGAAAACATAATTTCAAAAACACTTACTTTTCTCTCGCCAAAATCATAGAGAAAAAAAATCTATTTGGGATGTGATCCCTATCATCGAGTGCTGCTGTATGCTAAAAGAGTTATAACACCTTGTTGATAACGTTCAGACTTCGCAAACCGGTTAATTACTGGTTTAAATTATACAAATTGTAATTGGCATTAATCAGTAATTATGTCTACTCCATATTTATATACTGTGTACTTTCGTACCTTATACAAAGCTCCATATAATGCAAAGCCTTCCGCTTATCCCATTTAATTCGCTAATGTTGTTACTACCCCATCAAGCGGCTTGATGTTACTTAAGTTCGCACTCCTTGGTTTAAACTACCAACTTAAGTGATTTACTTCGATTATTTATTCATGTTAGTAGATAGCTAGGTTGTGTTCTCATCGCCCTATAGGCCTGGGTTGAATGAACTGATATGGGATAACTTGACTGCTGAGATAACCTACTCCATAATAATACAAAAATTTAAAAAAACTACTTTACTAAGTACACTGTCATTAAACTATTGCACTGATTCTAAGCGATTTGTTGTTGTCTGTTGAGGAGTTCCGTTCTCCATCTCCGAAGTTGTTCATCAGATCTTCACATTTTATGGGACCCCAACAAGTCAAATAAATAGAAACCACTTCACGAAGTGCATTCACGTACTGTTTTATTTCACTGAAGTTTGACTTCTGAAGTTTCACTGAACTTTGATTTAAATTAAAAATTAAATCAAAGAGAAAACTTACATTCGATATACCCCGTATAATTCGAGAGCTGGATATGGAGTGCGTCAGAAAAGAAATAAAATAAGGGCAATGACGTTTTTTAATTTGTTTTTTTTTTTTTTTTTAATTATGAAGTACCGAAAGTGACAATTAAAAATAATAGAAGAAGGATGGATTAAAAGGTACAGTAATGGTTAGAAGAACCGAATAATAGAAGAAGGATGGATAAAAAGGTACAGTAATGGTTACACCGTTTCAAATGTTAACAGGCTGATGATGATGATGATGATGTTGATGACGGAATCGTAGCACGACATGCACTTGACAGTATTGTTATTTTAGGTTTTCCTTTTTAATTCGTAGTTGTGACATTTATATGAACCTAGCGTTTTCCTTATTATGTAAATATTGAATACTTATCCCATCTAATCGTTTTGTATTATTTCCCGCCTCCCGTTTCCTCTCGAGCCTCGCATTTTATTTTGCACAGTGGACTCGTCGACGAGGTGCTCGTTCATATTCAATGGAGGTAATCACTGAGGAGGCTTTTGATATCGCGAATAATGGTGGAGTCTGTAAAAATTTATTGGAATGTGATGGGGATGGAGATTTTGGTTAAACTGTGTAAAATGATAAGAGTATTTTGAAAACGAATTATAGCAGTTATGTTTTCTTGGCTTAGTGTTTTTTTTTTTTTCGTAAAATGTTCTGGATTGTATTGAAGTTTAGTGCAATTTAAACACTTGAAACGCTGGAATTACGGTGCTAAGCAAAGAATTTCAAGGCATATGGAGCCAGCAATAATCAACTGTTTTAGCCAAAATGATATGATTAAAATAAAACCGGCCAAGAATCGTACAAATGCGCTTTTGTTGACCAAAAGCTGAGGAGTTCAATGTGTCCAAGCATCGCAAAGAACTCAAATAATTGAAGAAAGAAAGAGAATAAATGTAGTTTTTTTTTTCATACAGAAGCGCCACTTCTGACACTGGTTACATAATTTAGAACAAAAAAAAGAGACTCAATGTTAATTTTTCCACAGAATAATGTACACACGACAGCACGTCGCCCTTTACACGCTAGCACTCTATTCGGTTACGTTACGGGCGACTTTACAACAAAAGTGTACAGTCTGACGTGCTGTCGTGTGTACCACCTTATATACGGCGGTAATCTTCTACAAAGTTGTACCTTAAGCATAATTATTAGCTTCTAAATGATCAAAAACACTGCACAGCCGCAAGGCAGCCGGCGGAAGTGATAATGGAAAGGCAATCTGCAAACGGCTGCGATCGGAGGTGCAGCACGCACATTCCTGAGCCCGGAGTCTCCCACTACCTTACCCAAGTGCGGCAGTACCCTCTCATGGAGTAAGAAAGCCTAGGTTTATAAGACCTGCTCCTCTAGGATGCGCAACGTGACTTCATTCACGACGCAAAAAGACACTGACGTCAAATAATAACTACAGGGTGCACTCTAAGTCGATAGCGGAACTTTAAGGGTCGACGAAAGCAACGTGGCGGGAAATTCAAGATTTTCACAGTTTTTTACATTTTGTAGCTAAACTGAGCTATTTTTGTTCAGCGATTTTTCGTTCGCGGAAATAACAAAGTATTCTTTTCATTATTGTAAACTATAGAACAACAATAATTCAGCCAATTATGTGTTCTGGTCTACGACAAGTTTTTTGGGCAGTACCACTGCTTCGTAGACCAGAACACATAATCGGCTGAATTATTGTTGTTCTGTTGTTTACAATAATGAAAAGCATACTTTGTTGTTTCCGCGAACGAAAAATCGCTGAACAAAAATAGCTCAGTTAAGCTACAAAATGTAAAAAACTGTGAAAATTTTGAATTTTCCGCCACGTTGCTATCATCCCACCTTAAGTAGGCTATCTACTGATCACTACAAACAACTTGTACTAGGTGGCGAAAAAAATTGGAGCTAAAAAAATATCAGCTGTTTCACACATTTGGCGCAGTACTGAGTCGACCTTTTGTATGGAGCAGCAGATTTTTTTCTTCACTCCATTTTTTTCGCCACCTGGTACAAGTTGTTTGTAGTGATCAGTAGACAGCCTACTTAAAGTTTCGCTATCGATTTAGAGTGCACCCTGTAGAGGTATGTCACAAACGCTAACATGGCTGCCCTCCGCGACTGATATACCTTATTTAACACTCTCTTGCAGATGAACCTTCTCTCTTATGACGTGTCAAAAGGTAATCACCTTGATTGTAGTGTCAACGGCAAGACTATAAGTGACAAGTAATGTAGGCTTCAGTCGCGTTTAGCGGAATGATTTGACACTAACAAGACTTCCCGTAGAAAGAATGAGTACCTATGTCGCGGGCTAGCGTAGATAAAAGTAAAGTTGCGGCCAATCGTCCAAGCCGAGCTAGTCAATAAGGCTTATTGTTCTATTTGCTGACCTAAATAATGCAAAGTCCGCTTCTCGGGAAAATGAAGAGCTCGGGTTTTCAGGTTTTCAAAGGTTCCGCGCGCGCCCAATGTGACTAGGCGATTTTAAGCCTTATAGAAGTAATTTTCACATACGCATAGACACAACGCCTACAGCTGCAAATTAAAATAGAAAGAACAAAGATCACGTTGTGCCATTGAGGTCTGTTACTGTCGTAATTCATCATTACGATCTATTTGTAAGTACGGATTTATTCTCTGGCCATCTGAAGGCTTCAACAGCTTAAAAACCCATGGCTATGATTGGAGTTGTTGTAACATTGCTTCAAGCCCCAAAAAATCAACTCAGGCACCTTTTTAATTTGTCGACCATGAATAATCAGGAACATTTTTCTTTTTTATCAAGATTTTTTAAAAATAATAACAAACCGTATTACTTCCTAGCATCGTCATATTTTTAAACGGTTTTTTATTTAGCTCACCCCGTTTGTTTTATTTATTCTTTAGTCTTTCTTGGGTCAAATTTAGTAATTCAAATTTCACCCTCTTCCTGTCAACCGATTAATCTGAAATTTTGTATACACTTTGGATTTTGGTGACAATACAATTATGTTTATTCATTATCATTATAAATTCAAGATGGCCGCCGCTACAAAATGGCGGATAATTTATGTTTTATTAATCCCATCAATATGGGTATCAAATGAAAGGGCTCAACAAGCAGAATACAATATACTATAAAAAATTGAAATCCAAGATGGCGGCCGCTACAAAATGGCGGATAACGTAGGTTTTATCAATCCCATCAATATGGGTATCAAATGAAAGGGCTCAACAAGCAGAATACAATATACTATAAAAAAAATTGAAATACAAGATGGCGGCCGCTACAAAATGGCGGATAACGTAGGTTTTATCGATCCCATCAATATGGGTATCAAATGAAAGTGCTCAACCAGTATAATACAATGTACTATATGAATTAAACAGAATGCGAAAATAAAAACTAAAAACTAGAAAATAAAAATAGGTAAAAAAACTTTTTAAGTTAAACGGTTTTATGTTAAACATACATTGCAATGTTTAAGATAAATGTACTAAAAACCAAAAAATAATAAAATAGATACAGTCGTGGGAATTATAAACATATGCATAGACTAGACTAAAATAAAACCGTGGGGCACGTCAACTGCCTAATTATAGTGTAACATTACAAAACAAACATTTTAATCAACGATTGTAGACAATTGACGTGCCCCACGGTTTTATTTTAGTCTAGTCTATGCATATGTTTATAATTCCCACGACTGTATCTTTTTTATTATTTTTTGGTTTTTAGTACATTTATCTTAAACATTGCAATGTATGTTTAACATAAAACCGTTTAACTTAAAAAGTTTTTTTACCTATTTTTTTTCCCGTTTAATTTACCCCTGGGGAAAAGTTTTAAGCATACTTTTCTATGTTGTTTCCTGTTAGGCAAATCCGTTGGGACTTAATAGCTTTACTAAAATGTGACTTTCCATTGTAACTTTTTTCCTCTCAGTCAATTATTGTTTCTTACAAATAAACCATACTTTAATAAATTATGCTACTGTTAACTTACCGACAGAATCTGTGTTGCGAAACAGTAGAAAAACTCCTAAAACTACGAGTTGCCAGTGCGACCACCACTTCATCACAGCTTTCGTTTTTGAACTCATCTCGATCACTCCGAAGCACTTTAAAATTCGAACAAAACTGTTTCCTTTTTCAAATTCACATTGTCAAGTTTGGCCTGTGTTTGGCGCGATGTTATAGGGTGTGAACAGACGTTGCTCCCGGGCGCGCGGTCCTGTGAAGACTGGAGGCAGTTGGCGGAGGCCCGGCGAGCCGGACGGCGCATGCGTCAAGGAACGACTTGAGATTTTAAACACTTGGGATTGTGGGATAAAAATATGTGGTATACTCACGAGGATGAGTTTGGCGGGTAGATGGGCAGCCGCTTCTTTCTTGGCGTGTGAAGAATTTACGGCGAAAGTTCTTATGATGGTGAATGTTGGAACTAAGCATTAACTCGTCAGGCTTTTAGCTTAGAAGCGTAAAAGGAGGAGTCTTGTACAATTTGAAGATGATGATGATGATAATAGATTTTCCAAGGAAACTCTCTCAGGACCTGATTTAAAATATTTCATAATGCTCAAAACAAATTATTATACAGGGTGTTAAAAGACCGCCACCAGACCCGAAAGCCATGCATACTAGACACCAAAACAAAGTACTTTTTCGATAAATTATTGCTGGGAAATGATTTTGATTTTGTTATAATTTTGAAAAATATTTTATCACGCAATGGAAGTGTAACGCACAGAAGTCATATTGCGCAAGCGTAGGTATAAGTTTATGTTACTTAAGCTTGAAGTGCCGATGTTTAGAATACATTGCGGGTTGCAATTTTAACGTCGTTTTTTGTAAGAAATATTCATAATTTTGATATGGCTTCTTTTGATATGGCTTCTTGATAAAGTTTGTTAAGAACTAGATACTGAATACATTTCAGCAAAAAAAAGTTTTAAAGAGTCTGATTTTGAACCTCATTATCTCGGAAACCGTTGATTTCCCAGGCTTAGTTCCTTGGGCAAAAATGTTCCTTATGATGAAGAAAATACGTGGTTTTCCGCTTTGTTGGCGGTGTTTTATTAATTAAAACATTTATTTTCCTATAAAGATTTTTATGATTAAAGATAAAAAATTCGCTCGGGACAAGACTCGAACCCGCAACCACTTACATACCGTGCAGGCGCTCTACCAATTGAGCTACCGAGCCAAGAATGTTCTTAGCACGAGTAAGTGCTTTAGAAAATACAAAAAGTAATTAATGTCCTCCGAACCTCCCAACATCATCGTGTTTCTGAACAAAACACCGCATTTTCCCACATTCTCCTGACAGCTGTTTCCTCTTCCCGGTAGTGGTCCGGTGTCCGCTCGGGCTGAGTCGTGACACTCCGGAGTCCGGACTCGCATCCTTTGATAGTAAATACACCACCCTGTATGGTACAAAGGGGCGCGAGAAACGGAAAGCATTCTGCGGCGCCACAAGGACATTGCCTCAAATGTCTGTAATGCAATGGCGTGTCGATAGGTTCCCAGTAGAAGGATAAAACCGGGTTTTCCTCGTTTTTCTCCTCCAACCAGTGAAGTAACCCTCAAGATGATCAAGGGTTAAAAAGTAAGTACATGCAAGATTGCAAGAAAATAGCTCATATTGACTATGGTCGATGTGACATAGCCATAATATAGTCATTTGTGATATCTTCCTGCATTTACAGGAGCTGTTCTGAATGGCCCTGACTTATACAAATATGTGGTGTTCATGCTCTCTGTGCTCCGTATGAAATATGTTACGGTGTTGTTGAAAGCGGCATAAAGAAACTGCGATGAATGCCTCTGCCAGGTAAACGTCAACACAATACGTTTCACGTACTACGGTGAAACGAGAGCATTTCGCAAACCTAGCCTAAAAGTTTTGTTCCATCTCATTATTCATAGCACGCCAATTCTCTAGAAATAGCTAACGTAACTTCCTTATAATAATAAACTTACTTGTCCTGCTGGGAAATTTGTAACCTATACTCTACCAAGTAAAACTAATTATGATAGAAACGGTGGAGAAAAAGAGGTTTCAAGGCAGACCTTTCGCTAGATGAATGGATATTATGACACGAGCTGCGTGGGTGATAGAAGTCAATGGAGAATGTAAAAGATCCACGAGGCCGATACGGAAGTGGCAGATTGGATCAATAGCCTTCCCTTATTCGCTGCTTATAATGTGTCACACGTAAAATAAAATAAAAAATGGCCTCAACCAGAAAAGGAATGGAATATTCCATGTCTTAGCATTGACCCCGACTTTGGAAATCAATGCCGTCTAGGCCTTATTACCTGTGCTTGGTATGTAAGGTGACACGTTCCATTAGATGATCCAACAAATGAATCTGTGACTCGTATTATCTCGCTGTTGGCTCAGCGGGGTAACCGACGACGACGCACCATGCATTAGAGCTAAGGCAAATATCATCAATCAAGCGTTCGTTCGTATCTAACCGCCGCGCGCGCCACATATGACAAATATTGCGAGTTGCAGCTAATTGCGCGCTCAGACAAACTGAGAAGTATCTGTTTTATATTTGGCTTTCTCATGACACAAAGAAAAACGCTAATTGGCAGCCAAGCTGAGTTTGCTTAATCAACTACGAGTATCTCAAAACTATAAAGTACAAGTCCAGTAATGTTGTCTGAGAGAAGTAGATCCCACCAAAAACATTTTCATGTAAAAATGTTGCCAAGACGAGACCATACACCTCGCACTGTCAAAAAGCTATCAGATCTCATGTAGAGCCAAGCTTCTAGCTCTACATGCCCTAACTCTACAAGCCCTAACTTTACAAACTCTACACTTTAGTCAAAATATGTGGCTTGGCCGTTTCGTTACTAAAAAGGACTTGTAATAACAGAAAAGTAATGAATAGTGAATACATGTTTTACCTTATGCCCAATATGACGGTAGCGAAATGGCATAACCAAGATAAATCTGTTGAATTAAAATCTAATTCAACAGCACAGGCAATATAGGTTAAAAGATTTATATATGTATTGACAAAAAAAACCGGCCTACAAATACGTGTGATGTCTATGATTTTTGGGTTTCCTACGTCAATTCTGATCCCATGATCACGACGTCATACGATAATGTAACAAGAGCAAACCCAAACCTCAAAATTTAAAGAAATAATTTTCATTTCGAGTTAAATACAATAATTATTTTGGCAGGTAATATTGTGAAAACACTGCCTCGTATATGCTCCAATCGGACGCACAATCCATTAGCGAATTCCCATTAAGATAAAACTGTTTAAAGCTGGCGCTCCTCTGATTGTAATTATTCGATTGTCGGGTTGTAGGTTCAGACAGCAGACAGAGGACATGGAAGTTGCGTACGGATTTTTTATGACAAGTGGACGAGTGAAATGACAACAAGGAAACAAAAACGTCGGCCAGTTGGTTGTCAAGTCCATGCTCGGCCCTATGGCACAATGGTTCATTTTGAGCAGCGCGGTTGAATGAAGTCAGTCTCAGTTTCTTGAACTACCAAGAGTGGGGAAATATCGAATTTCATCGTGTTTTTGAGCTTTAAATAATCACGGACGCCTTTTCTGGAGGTTCAAAAATGTTTCATATTATCAGGAGAAGAAAGTCTTCAGTCTTTGTTGGCGAAATGAGGGACAGCAGCATCTCGTATTATTATTGTATTTTCTAGCTGCAAGCTCAAATGGGATGCGCTCGGAGTCGTTCATCTGTATGCGATCCGCTATAGCTGTTTTTGAACCAACACTTGTTTATTCTCTCAGGCACGCAATATGTGCCCACATTAAGGCAACATGCCTTGTCACGATGGCATTAAATGGGACGGTGATTAAATTACTTCAATTCATTGCTTACTTTCCTTTAAGGGTTACGGCGGCGCGAGGGTGATCACACAGCGTAATTCCTTTGACTGATTGAATGGTAGTTTTGAGTAATAATCCGCCTTCGTCATTTGAATAATCAGATACAAATAATTATGAATTTTCCATCAACACATTGCTAAATGAGAATTTTCCGGCAGTCGGCGTATTTTTCGGTATCATACAAAGGTCGCAAGCATTTCAGCCGCTTTATTGTATGCCGTATGGAATGTTGGACTGTAACTGCCACGGCGGTGGACGGCGGGTTTGACTGAAAATCGCATCGCGCCGGCAGCGGCTCGGCTCAAAGGTTAATTGGATCAATTGTTGTGCAGCCGGTGACTGTTGGCTTTCCTAGCAGCCTGCACGCACCTCTAGCTACTATAACTTAATGTACCTGCCATTTTTCCTGCAGATATTTATTGTAGTGGCCTCTTTACCAAAATGGCGACGAAGCGAAAGATCCTTCGGGCGCCAGGGGTCTATTTCTCAAATGGGCAACTTCTTATCATACCAACATCTCTCTTTGACTACTTCGCAAAGGGCCTACTTAGCAAACAGCCTATTTTGCATTTAGCCTACTCTCAAAGTGACTACTTCGCATTCTGCTTAGTTGTCAAAAAAACAACAAACTTCAAACAAAGATCCTGGTACCCTTATCAAGATCAAAAAACCTTAATTTCTGTAAGACAAAAAAGGAAGGAAATTATGATAAATTCAATGAGTTTTTTTATCTCCCTTTACCTTCCCAGCCAAGCATCCTACGTGATAATGTGCTCTATGCAGTGGCTTTCAACTAATAGTATAGCAAATATGTTTTCAATAACCATTTGAGCCAGCACTTTTGCCACGAGGCGAGTAAACCTCAACAAATTACGCGCCAACTCGCGCAGTTAAATCACAAGTTTTTGTTTGTCAGCCATTACCGTAACTCTGGCGACATGTAGAGCGGGTCGCGTCGGCTGATCACTTCCACAAGTTGGCGTAATGTTCCACTGACAAGCTTTCATTTAGTTGTATAAGAGAGACCAGCAAGGGATTCAAAGTACTCACTCACTCGAGCTAAAAATGGTAAAAAAAAACAAGACCTTAACCAAGGTTAATAAACGTTATTAAAACTGTTATTCGTACAAATCAATAATGCGTTAACTGGTATCGTTTAAATATTATTATTTGCGACCGATTCATTTACACAACAGAACAGTAAATTCTGTCGGATGTTGTACAATATTGAGGGTCCTTAACGAATTGTTGGGTCCCGTCCGGCAGGAGGTGCGAAACTTGGCATAAACCTAGCTTTCATAATATGTAAGATTCGATCCAGCGGCCGTAGCATGTTAGAAGTCGCGCGCGGCGTTCTTCATTTGTCACTTGTTTTAACGCTTACTAGTGCGCGCGCTGCACCATGTTAAAGTAACCCGCGCATGGAGCATGCGCAACAGAGTTGAAAAACACGCGCGCGACTTTTTGTGACATTTTTGACATTTCGACGCACCATTTTATATCATCGTCTCCCGAGGCCGCGACTCATTCAGCAATTTGCGATTTTTCTTATTAATCCTGTAGCAAGAGCTATTTTGCCACGGAATTTTAAATATGATTAAATGGCATAGATTTTGGTCACGCACATGCACGCATTTGCGACCCAAAGTCGCGCGCCTTGAACAATCATTGTTTACCCCCTTTTTCTGTCACTCCGCCGAGGTTTTTTTTTTCTTTTTCGCGAGAACAGTTGAAATTAAGAGAAAACAGCCAATGACTAAATTGTTCTTAATTAAATTACCTAAAATATCGTCTTTGAATGTATATGTACGTATATAATTAAAACCTATCCTCCTCGAGATAATGCCCACATTCTTGTCACAAAAATTTGAATCATGCCCTAAACTTCTGATTGTCTCTAAATTGTTACGAAATCCATTAAAGCTACGACAAAATATTGTATAGACCAAATGTTGTACACACAAAAGCACCTCAAAGTGTAGTACACTTTTGTTGTAAAGTCGCCCGTAACGTAACGTGTGTACTATCATACCAGTCCTTTCTCCCATCAGAGAGGTACATTTTCCCCGAAAACAATTTAAACCGCTGGTCTGTGCGATATTTACGTGCGGACGTGCATGCGACCGATTATTGTTTATTCTGCCGTCTGAGTAAGTACTACATTAATTAATATAGAAGGGCTGAGGTAATTCTGTTTGAACTGTGTTAGCTGTCTCAGTACCATCATTAAACATGTCATATCATTAACATGATAGTGATAAAGCCCACAATAATATTTTATTAGTACAAGGTGTGTGTATTCGTTTTAGTATATGATCGTAGAGTCACCCCTTGCAATGCCTTCGTTATATCAATTAAATATTAATTAATATTTTCTTAGGTTTGCACGAGCACTATACATAGGTAATTTAAATACAGATTTTAACACGAAAAACGATTAAAACGAGTGTTAAATCCGTTAAAATCTGTGTTTAAATTATTATAAATACTTTTTGTTTTTTCTAAAGTACTAACCCGTGCTAGGGAATAATTGAACGAGCGAGCGAAGCGAGCGAAGTTCTCCGAGTCTACTGGAACAATCCGGCGTTTGTATGTATGTATGTATGTATGTATGTATGTATGTATGTATGTATGTATGTATGTATGTATGTATGTATGTATGAATGTTCGTTCGACGATAACTTGAGTAAATTAAGTCGGATCGTCATGAAATTCGGTAGGCAGGTAAATGAGGCAAAGAGAATTTTTAAGTTCGAACATGAGCCAAATCGGTCGAGGGGTTGCCGAGATATGGGGTTGTTAAGGTTATATGGGATGAGAGAGGGCGCCACTGCTGCCTCTCAGTAACATTAAAATAGTGCTAAAAAGTGATTTTAAAAGTGATAAAAACGTAAACCTAATCAGTAAATAGTGAAAGCAGTGATAAAAACTAACAAAAGTGAACTATAAATACAAATTCTGTTTGGAAACAATATTGTGGATATTGGACGTAAAACTCAGTGGAAAAAATAAAAATAAACTTTTACGGGTCGTGAAATAATGCGTAACAAGAACTCTATTTTAATACAATATATGCAAAAATAACCAAAAATTTTGTTAATTGCTAAGGTCCAAGGTACACCACATTAGAAAATACAAAACAGCGCCATCTATTATAATAAAAATCAATTATATTGTTATTCTACTTCCTAACAGAGGGCGTGACTAAAAATGTTTTATCAGAGCCATCTAGTGTTCAAAATTATAAACCAAAAAGTCCTTATATGCAACAATAGAGGTCGCTTTACTTCAAAACTACAAGTCCTATACAAAACTTAAAATGGAAGAAATACTAGATAAACTACAAAAAATCCAAAATGATCTAGAGGCACAAAAACTTGAAATAAGATAAAGCGGCGAACAAGTTACAGAAAACATTCAATGTGAAATGAAACAAAATAAAAAAAATATATATATCACATGAATTGGATTGTAATACTACGGCGTGCGTGGGGACGTATCCAACAAGTAGAGGCCCGTTTAACAACTTTGATCTGATGTAAGGTGGTGCACCTGTTGGGTACCCCAGAGTGCAACCAAACACACGAAAATACACCTGAGAATCCCCATCAGGTGCATCACCTACATTGACCTGGTGCGACGTGACCATGCGCATCCTCAAGGTCCATTCTGCGAGGGCACCATAAACCAAAATACACTCGCAGTACTTTCCCGTCAAGTGTACAGGTCACGCCGACCTGATGCAATGTGGGTAGGTACACAAATTGGGTCTACCACCTGAGCACACCACAACACAAAATGCACTCTGGTGGCTTTCCCGCAATGAACACAGGCTATTGTAGAGTTGGATGGGAGGGATGCATATGGATGGACTGGGTAACTGGGCTATGGGGTTGAGACCACTGTCGTCTGCCATTAAAATGTCTCAAGTAATTAAATTGGCAGACGGTGACTTGGTTACGGGGTTATTATTATTATGTTGGTATACTTTTCAGATTCACGGGTCCATGGGGACCCGGTCCTTTGAGGCTTGCGTGGGGCCGAAGCCAACAGCACAGAGGCCTTTTAAATACCATTTACTCTAAATGTGATAGGTGTATCTGCCGGATCCTTCGATCAAGGATCTTATCTATTATTATTATTATTAAGTTTATATGGGGTCGCGAGTTCATAGTTCGGGGCGAACCACTAGTTTAAACATTTATAATAAGTTGAAAAAATCCTGTCCCGAGTGAATTTTTTCAACTTATTATAAATGTTTAAATTATATTCACTTTTAATGATTCGCGATATTTAAACATTATCATTACCAATCGCGATTCGACCCGTTTCGAATACAATAATGTTTAAATTATTATAAATATTAATTGTTCACGATCTTGTCCGTTTTTTGTATATCCTTGTACACTCTTTGTACACTGTACATCTTTGAGCTCATTATACACGTATTCTCAAAGTACTGTCAGATTCTGTCAATCTATAAAATACGTGAATGCATTTTGTTTCTTCTTGTGCTACGAGGATATAAACAAAACTGCACTTCTGTTATAAACACGCTTGTTGTGATTCTCTGCTTTAGTTTATTTGAACAAAAGGATAACAAATCACATGGCAGCGGACGCGCCGCTTCATGCATGAAACAATCGAAATTTATTTGTTATTCATACTTTACGAACGAACCGGCGACCGGTGCCGGTGCTGCCTGCCGCGATTAACCGCGCCGAACGAAATTCAATGCTTTGATTTTTGTTTTTGACATATTTATGTACCGGAGATAGCAGGTAATCGGATATACTCGTAGATATAACAGAAGTAAGTGTTCATTTCTATAAATGGAAAAGGCTTATCAATGTTAGCCCACTTCACACATCATCTTTTGCCTACAGCATTGCCACAACACTGTCATCGGTCAGGCTTTAGTAAAATACTAAACTGATGGCTTTAATGGTGGTAGGTAATCGTATGAGGTAGTGGCCACCCCGTGTCAGAGTTTTTAAGCCACCCGCTTGACAACTTACGCCAGTGGTTCCAAGAAACGTGCTCCTTGTTTCGTTTAAAGGGCAAAATAGCCAAACTAATTGTCAACCTTCAAAAGAAGATGGCACTATACCTTAGGAATAAAAAAATTACATGAACCAAAAACTGTTATGAAACCATATCGGCACGGCAGCAGAAAACTAACTGCAGGAAGTGATAATATTCCATGTTTCTCGTACAGTCGGCCACACGATAGAACCCCCTTTTTGTGCCATTGGCGCCCTTATGCCATGTGAGGTAAGATGCAATGCTGCATTAAGTATGTACAGGTACGGTTAAATAATGGTAATGTCGTTTTATCAGCGATCAGTTTTATACGAGCGAAACTATAGGATTTATCAAAAATGTCACTCATGCATAACATATTTTTCCGGTTGTTTTACTTTTTATTTTACTACTAGGTTTCCACCGATAACATGTTTTCATTCTCAATGCCAGTATGTTACAAAGGCTACGAAGAATAGCTCTTTCAAGATCGAAAGCCCTCCTAAAAGCCCGTTCAAAATGTAATTGTTAAAAACCGGCAAAGTGCGAGTGGGACTCTCGCACCGAGGGTTCTGTACCACCATTCTATACATTTATTTCCAAGTGCCTGTTGGGCTCAAGCGTGACTTCTTATATTTCAACCTCCGGCTTCATCTTTTTTGTCATAGTGAGCTTCTTGTTCACCCGTCGCGCATTGCCTTCTCGATGCAACTCTACAATCATTTACCGATCTGCATGCGAACAAACTTTTCACCAACACCTCCTGTCAAAACTTTTTCCCGCCAACATTCGACCTATTAGATTTTGTCAACACATCCTCCATTCGTCAATATTTCATTGAATGATACCTCCTTCGAATCCTCTTTGGACTAGACTATATTTTCTCACATTGTCGATGTCACCATTTGACATCCTGTCAGCTGTCTCTGGACAACCTTGACGTGACAGTTTTCCAACAACGAAACATCATGAAATCGATGCACAATTTTCCTGCAGGAAATCTGGTCCTAGGATTACGTCGTGTTGCATGCCTTCGATCACATACAGTTCATACGGAAATACACGGTACCTTATAAGTTTTGATTCCCTTGCGAGGGTCGAAATATGCAGAAATTAAATATGCTGCATAAGCGGCCGTATCATTTTTTTTCTTTTGATTTTTTTATGCTCCAAGGGAATGCAGAGCAGATTTTGATAACATTTTCAATTTGATACGTCTACGCGTGCTTGAGGAAAATGTCTTGACAAACAGACAGACGGACAGACGGACAACAAAGTGATCCTATAATGGTTCTGTTTTATCTCTAGAGGTCCGGAACCCTAAAAACACACAAAAATATGTTGAAGCCCACAATAAACTGTCTCACATTGGCTCACTACTGTCAAGTAACAAAACGTTGAGCACGAACACAATGGGGGCATAAAATCTTTTGACGTCGAAGCCGGCTGAAATTGAATTTAACCTAATCTCTTACATAAGACGGTGCTAATAACTTAGCAAGGTCTACCCGCCGCGCCGCGCATACAACACAGGGAGAAACAATAGGTCAGATCTTTGAAAATATTATGAAACCCAATTTACCCCATGAGCCGTTTTCAGCACAAATTCACAAAGCATTTCATAGATCAAAGTTAATCTGTGCTAATCAAAATTTGACAGCCGTATTCCGGTACTTCTATGGCCACGCCTGTAGGCGCCATCTATGAAATTATTTGTGAATTTGTGCTGAAAACGGCTCATTGGGCAAGAATATTGAACTTGACGATAAGTTCCCATCTGTGTAATAAATAACTCGGTTCATGTACAGTCGGCCACACGCTAGGATACCCCTTTTTGTTCGATTGGAGCCCTTATGCCGCGCGCGGTAAGAGCTGCCATGGGGTATCTGTGACTGTGGCAAACCTTAAATTATTTCCATTCACTGACGAAATAACAAACTCTAGTTATAATAAACAAAGCTGTTTTTTTCCTATTGTTGTCCTGTTGGCAGGCAATCTAGGATTATGTTTGTGGTGGTTTAATCATAAAATTAACGTTCCTGTCGCCCTAGAAACAAGCGTAAGGTAGAGGTCAGTGAACTAAGATAATTTTCTCGCGGCCTCATAAATGAAGTTATGATTCAAATAAACGGAGACGTTTTAACTTTATCTCCTTCTCGACTATTCCTCCTGAGAGCCGCGCAATTACCACTGGCAACTAGTAAAACGTTATGGAACATAAACGACCTATACTATACCCGAGTTGAGACGTTTTACTGGTTGTCCGAAGAAACATTTTTCTGTTCGAAGATGGGAAGACCACTTACAAATGTATGCATTACAAATGTATTATTTTTTAAGCACGAGATCCTTGGAGTTTCTTTACCATGCTTCTTCTCCAAGAACGATCAGAGCTAGTGAAGCTGGAGAAAAAAAAGTAGCTAGATACTTAGTATTAGATAGTAATAAGTATCTGATTTATATACCTTTTTTTTACTTTAGATAATATTTTGACGTTCAATGTAAATAATTTATTTATGGAATATTGAATAAAACAAATTGATTCTTGATTCTTGATTCTTGATTGATTCTTAGAAATATAAAACGACGACAGAACAGAAAATGTTTCGGGTTTTAGTTTTAAACTTTTTTTTCTTTAAAATGATGCCGAAGCGACCTCCAAGTGTACCCCAAAATATCCAGAAGATCCTGCAACAGAAATATTTAGAAAGCGGTGCATGGAAGGATTGTTTTGAGCCAACTATAAGTACAGTAGTGAATGAAGTTGTCGGACAGTTTCCACTTCACAGTTAAGTAATAAGTAGCGCCCACACGTCGTGGGCTTGAGGCCTCGCCATAGTTACTTACTAGTTAACTAACTACCATAGTTATTGCAGTGTCAATCAGCCTTCAGAGAACATACAAGATGGAGCGCACGAAAAATGCATCCGACTGTGACGATGACCAAATAAAAGGGTTACTTTAACATCTTGTCAAATCTAGTCAATGTAGAGGCGATAAAGAGTTAATCAGTCAGTGAAGAGTACACAGACTCTACGATTCTACTTAGAGCTTAGATATAGGTCTAAGTTAGATACCCAGTTGAACCACACATATTTGCCACCTGTAACACAAGATGTGCCATTTGACCACTAGTGATTTTAGAAACGGACAACTGGCATTAGAATGTGTGCCAAATGATGAATGTGTTTTTCAGTTTTGTTGAGTGCCAGTGGTCGCCCAAGCCCTTAAAATATGAAAAAAATATCTGCCTCGATTTACTTCATTATATTATATAAATTCACGACGAATTTGTTATGTTTGAAAACCTTTTATCCGTTAATCAATGCTTGGAATAATATAACATTTTATTTCAAACAAGGATTGAATGTGGCAGATTGAATCGTAAGAATGCTTGACAATATCGAGTAATAATCAACAGAAAGACTTGACGTATGCTCCACCGGGGTTATTTGGCCTCCCACAAGCCATGATGGTTTAATCACACAGATAGGGCATAGGGTCATAAAGTAAAGTGGAGATGGGCGGGACATTTCCTCAAGCTGATAACGGACGAAAGATAAAAACAGCTAGATAGTGGTGGTCTGGAACTGCTGAACTTCAAATGCCATCAAAACAGCGAGTGAAATATTGAGAAGTGGACAAGATGCCATGGCACCAAGGCACCTTCAAGGAAGAAAGAAGACTTCATACATCAGCTGGATAGAAAAAAAAAAAGATAATTCAGCATAAGGTAAGTTAATTTAATTTACTTAACCATTGAAGAACCGTCTGTCGACCAAAGGCAGCGTCGTTGATGCTACTCGCTTACTATATGTGTAGATTTAATGTATATGAATGTTTATTATTTCATTCTTAATAACAGTACACACTACAAGCATTGTGCATGCATTTTAAAAAAAATAAATTAAATGGTTCTTTTCTCAACCGCCATGCAAATACATATGACCACAAATTTCGAAATATAAGCTCCTTTCAGAAGTTTCCCTAAAAGATCACAGCATACAAAAAGACTCAAAAGTTAAGAAACTTGTTGAAGTTGAAGAATTACTGACAGAGAAATACTTTTGTGTATTTACATTTTACATATCCATCGTCACAGTCGACACCGGCCGGAAATTGACAGCGAAGAAGCAGAAATTAATTACCTCTGCGACAAAACTCCCTAAACGAAAGATAAAGGTTTTTTTATGAAGACGTCCTAAGGCAGACGACGACTCGCAACAAACAGCCATCAGCTGTCGACTCCGGCTTCCATTAAACACGGTGAATAATAAATTGCGTTTATTTGTTGACGAAGGTACACGTGAAAACACTTTGCAGATAATTTCCGTTTGGCAATATCTTATCACTGGGGCAACGAATGCTAAGACGCAAAAGATGTACTCCCTCCTTTATTGGTCAATATTGTGACCTGACTAATGGGGGAGTATGTATAGGTAATTATTATTTAGATTTCTAACTACTAAATACAAATTAGATTTGTGTTATTTTAGTTTCAAATTATGTTATTAGAGTAGATTTTTTTAAATCTGTGCGCAATTTCAATAAGAAGGTCAGGGGAATATAATTACACAACCTGGAAGTTTTTTTAACTTTACCAAAACATTTCGTTCAGCCTTTTTGCTCCTTTTTATCCACTATCTACATAGTACTTTCACTAACACTAGATTGGTGAAGTGACCACTCGGAGGCTGTAGTGACATTTTATATGGAGTAGGCTTAACACTTTTGCAATCCTCAGTACCCCTTTAAGCCTTGTAATGATGATAAGATTCCATCTCCATACCAATCAGTAGTTTTAAGATGATCGGATGTCTAGTGCCAAACACGTGATTTCCAGGTAAGCAAATATAATAATTTACTCCACAGACTCTCTGTAATTGTGTCTAGAGGTCGGCCGGAGGTGAAACAACAGGATAATGTACGTTAAGGCTCGGTATAAGGCTAACTAGCGCCACCAATGTTAAAAAAAATCATATCTTCCTTTAGAAGAAGTTTCTGAAAAAATCCTATGATGAGCGTATGCGCCATGCTTTTATAGATTTTTAAGTGTAGATACCCTCTTCGAAATTTACTTTTAAGCAAAAAAAATTTCGATAACCGCCAAAAGCGGCCGTTTTTGGCGGTTATCGAAAATTTTTTAGCTTATGACTAGAAATTGAGTTGGGTACCTACACTTAAAAATCTAGAATAGCATGGCGCATGAGCTCATCTTAGGATTTTATCAGAAACTTCTTCTAAAGGAAGATATGATTTTTTTAACATTGGTGGCGCTAGTTAGCCTTATACCGAGCCTTAACAACGTCTGGGTAAATTTGTGCCACCAAATTGCGTGTAGATAATATTAATTGCCTATGTTTGTTCAACTTATTGGAGGATGGTTTATCCTACTCAATCTAAACAATGTCTCAGATACTAAGTACAATGTCCGAGTGATCAACTTAGACATCCTGTGCGAGAATCTTCTGATACTTGAACTACAACAAATGTAATGTAAGTTATTATTTGGGTGGAATTTCTGTTCCTATACCTCCCCCGCCCAATGAACGCCGTCGCCCGCCCTGCCACGCCGCCCGCCCGCCGCGCCGCCCGCCGCGCAAAGTTGCTCAGCACCAAGTGCAAGGATTAATCCGCAGCCGGCGTGCTGCGCGAGCGTGTCACTGTAACGACCCGGCAACTAGAACTGCACTTCCACTTGTAATGGAAGTACTAAGCGCAAGACCCCAGCGAGCTGAGTATGAAGACTTACGTAGCCGAAGTAACGACTGTTGGAAGGAAACCTGCTGTGACTGAGGTTGCTGTACATCTTATTGCAAAGGTGATGTTGTAGGTAACTTGTTTCAGCGTATACCTCACTCGGGCTTCGCTATTGCTGAAGATAGCTAGCTATACCGGGTGTTAAAAGACCACCAACAGACCCGAAAGTCACGCATACCAGACACCAAAACAAAGTACTTTTTAGATAAATTATTGCTGGGAAATGATTTTGGTTTTTTAGGTTATAATTTTGAAAAATATTTTATCACGCAATGGACGTGTAACGTACAGAAGTCATATTGCGCAAGCGTAGGTATCAGTTTATGTTACTTGAGTTTGAAGTGCTGATGTTTAGAATACATTGCGGGTTGCAATTTTAACGTCGTTTTTTGTAAGTTATATTCATATTTTTGATATGGCTTCTTGAGAAGGTATGTTAAGAACTAAATACTAAATACATTTCTGCAATAAAAACGTTTTGAAAAGTCTGACTTTGAACCTCATTATCTCGGAAACCATTGATTTCCCAGGCATGGTTCCTTGGGAAAAAATTATCCTTATGATGAGGACAATACGTGCTTTGTTGGCGGTCTTTTAACACCCTGTAGATAGAGGGCAATTTCTTAATAGTTTTTTTCCTCAAACACCCCAACTTCTAAACGTGATTAATAAAGGTAACTTTCAAAGAAGCCCATATTCTCGGACTTAGGTACCTCTTATGTTAATGATGTCTGCCACCAAAAAGCGAGAAATGAGTTTAATTAAAGATAGTCATCAAAATAAAAATATAATACATAAAAAATAAATGTATACTCGTATAACAGGCTTTTTTACAGTCTGCTAAACAAATTATATTTTTAAATGAATATGCGTTTATCTTTGAGATAATTTAACTTATTACATTTGCATCCGTCTCCTATTTGCTCAGACGGATTGAGGTTGTTTACGATGGCGGGAAATCATCATTGAACAATATTGTTACAGTGTATCGTCCTGTGCACATTGTATGCAAGTTTCCCGCGCGAGCAGGCGGTTTTGCGGCGCGGCAACTTGGCTCGTTTGTGCCGTGTTCAGCTTCACCCAACACTTGCAGCACTTCACAGAAACATTCAGATGCTTCACTCCTCTACAGGGTAATTTTTAAATAGCTTTATTCCTGAAGCACGTCAACTTCTAAATGAGATTTCCAATAACTTTAATTTTGTTCTACGACTTTTCGAATAGCGCGATACTTTTTATTTATTGAACGTTCCTTATTATTTACTTAAAATTTTGCATTTCCACCATTTCATTTTCTTGTTCCTCCACTGTCATACCTTTCCAGAGAACTTGCTCCGACACGACGCAAACAAATGACTTCTATGAAAAAAAAATAACCAAAAGAAGATCAATATAATATTATTTTTTTGTTTTATTATTATTCTATTTAATGTATGAGCTATGCCGGCCAGTATTTTTTTTTTCTTACAAGTATTTTAATTCTCATCCTCACTACTCTTATTAAACAACCCTCGTAACAAAAGATATTTCATTTTTGTATGTTTGTTATCTGTTTGGAGCTTCTACAACTCGTGTGTGCAGTTTAGATCGTGCATTTGCTTCTCGCAGCTCTCGAGGTTAACGGCACCATTTATCGAACATTTTGTGTCTTATTCGAGTGCGGGCCAGAGCGGGCACGCCTTAACTTGCTCTCCTTCTCTGTGGGAAATCTGGATCGGCTCGCCATTGAACGTGGATAAAACCCGTACCATATTGACCTGTATACACCGTGGAATTTTAGTGGTTTTAAAGCCGAGGGTATTTAGTTGCACTCGTGATTCTGAGCGAAAAAAATAAACACTTCCCAATACAAACGGCTATCGCCAATCGACACCATTTGTATGGAGAAGTGAATTTTTTTTCGCGCGATTTGGTATGAAATTTTATAATTTGGCTCAGAATCACCAGTGCAACAAAATACCTTCGGCTTTAAAACCACTAAAATTCCACGATGTATAAGGGTCATTTTCAGCAGAGAAATAATACCTAATTTTGGTAACACTTTTTATGGATTTTAGCTAAGTTAATGTTCTTACTGTGTACAGGTATGTATTGGAGTAAAAATAACACTACTGCAGTAAGAAAATAATTTTCCCTGAAAACCCACAAAAAAAAAAGTGCCACCAAAATTAAGTACGTATTTCTCTGAAAATGACCCATCTGTTTCAAACTAATTCAGTTGTACGAGTTATCCTAAGTATTATTTTGAAAAAAATCTATTGTTATATTGCGTTCGACGTAGATTCTCGTTAAAATATTAGGTAGGTAATGAGTACAAATAATCATTAAAATTATTCTGAATTCGCAAGAAGTCTCGAGTAAAATTTAAAGAAACTTTTACCAAGAATCAGGTTCAAACATTTGGCCCAAAACAAAAGTTTTAGATCAAAAGCTAGTATGTTTCCCAAAATAATCTGCTGAGTGAAAGTTGATTTGTATGCGCGAAATGTTTTTGTTTACCGGTGGTGCGTGCGACGCGATATGGGACGCTATCGGCGGCGTATCATCGTAACTGCCGCCGTATCATCGTAACTACCTCCGTATCACTGCCGGCTGAGGCGCGGGACCACGCACGATACGACGAAGTGGAAGTCCCGATGAATACATGGAGTAAAGTGGCTAGAAGGCTCGAGAGATGAGGAATGTATTGTAATGATGCATTGGATTTATTTATTCATGCAATAAAAATTAGAAAAAATATCAATTACAAAACATTCACAAAAGTTTCGTCAAAATATAAAACAATAGTCAATAAAACAACAATGAAAAAAAAAACATCTCAAAAACAAGGGCACAGAAAATAAAAAAATTAAAAAAAAAACAATAAAAACTAAGGGTGGTATTCATGAACGATACTTAAACTGAGATCAAAATGGAACTCTGTTTAAACTTAATTTAAAGTGAGATCAGTTTTGAACTTACTTTAAACTGATTTCAAAACTGATCTCTGTTTAAACTAAGTTCAGCGAGATCAATTTTGAACTTACTTTAAATTGTCTTCAAAATTGATATTCGAATCGAATCGAATCCAATCCAATCCAATCGAATCGAATCGAAACGAAACGAAACGAATCGAATCGAAATTAATTGAATCGAATCGAATCGAATTGAATCGAATCGAATCGAATCGAAACGAAACGAAACGAAAGGAATCGAATCGAAACGACATGAATCGAAATGAATTGAATCGAATCGAATCGAATCGATCGAAATTAATTGAATCGAATCGAATCGAAATTAATGAATCGAATTGAATCGAATCGAATCGAATTGAATCGAATCGAATCGAATCGAATCGAATCAAATCAAATCAAATCGAATCGAAACGAAACGAAACGAATCGAAACGAAACGAAACGAAACGAAACGAAATAAAACGAAACTAATCGAATCTAATCGAAACAAATCCAATCGAATCGAATCGAATCGAAATGAATTGAATCGAATCGAATCGAATTGAATCGAATCGAAACGAATCGAAACGAAACGAAACGAATCGAATCGAATCGAATCGAATCGATTCGAAACGAAACGAAACGAATCGAATCGAATCGAGTCGAATCGAATCGAATCGAATCAAATCGAATCGAATCGGCTATTGCTAGATTCATGGTACGGTCGGCCACAATCTCAGATACCCCATGGCAGCTCTTATCGCGCGCGGCATAAGGGCGCCAATCGAACAAAAAGGGGTATCTGAGACTGTGGCCGACTGTACACATGGTATGACAGCACGTCAGACTGTTGTTGTAAAATCGCCCGTAACGTAACCCAGCAAAGTGCTAGCGTGTAAGGGTCGACGTGCTGTCGTACGTACTGATTCAAGTATCAAAACTTTAAATGCCCATATCTCCTAAACGGCTAATGCTAGATACTTCTTTTTTATTATTTTTGTTTCTTTCATCAGGTAGAGCTCGTCGAGTCCTTTTTTTACAGTACGATAAACATGGGTCTAGCATTAGCCGTTTAGGAGATATGGGCAGTTAAAGTTTTGATACTTACTTTTTATTATTTTTGTTTTTTCATCAGGTAGAGCTCGTCGAGCCCTTTTTTTAGAGTACCATAAACATGGGTCTAGCATTAGCCGTTTAGGAGATATGGGCAGTTAAAGTTTTGATACTTAATTTTTATTATTTTTATTTCTTTCATCAGGTAGAGCTCGTCGAGTCCTTTTTTTAGAGTAAGATAAACATGGGTCTAGCATTAGCCGTTTAGGAGATATGGGCAGTTAAAGTTTTGATACTTGAATCAGTACATACGACAGCACGTCGACCCTTACACGCTAGCACTTTGCTGGGTTACGTTACGGGCGATTTTACAACAAAAGTGTACAGTCTGACGTGCTGTCATACCATGTGTACACATGAATCTAGCAATAGCCGATTCGATTCGATTCAATTCGATTCGATTCGATTCGTTTCGTGTCGTTTCGTTTCGTTTCGTTTCGATTCGATTCGTTTCGATTCGATTCAATTAATTTAGATTCGATTCGATTCAATTAAATTCATTTCGATTCAATTCATTTCGATTCGATTCGTTTCGATTAGATTCGATTAGTTTCGTTTCGTTTCGTTTCGTTTCGTTTCGTTTCGTTTCGTTTCGATTCGATTTGATTTGATTCAATTCAATTCGATTCGATTTGATTCGATTCGATTCAATTCATTTCGATTCGATTCGATTCAATTAATTTCGATTCGATTCGATTCGATTCAATTCATTTCGATTCGCGTCGTTTCGATTCGTTTCGTTTCGTTTCGTTTCGATTCGTTTCGATTCGATTCGATTCAATTAATTTCGATTCGATTTGATTCGTTTCGATTCGTTTCGATTAGATTCGATTAATTCAATTCGATTCGATTCGATTCGATTCAATTCATTTCGATTCGATTCGATTCGATTGGATTGGATTGGATTCGATTCGATTCGAATATCAATTTTGAAGTCAATTTATACTAAGTTCAAAATTGATCTTGCTGAACTTAGTTTAAACAGAGATCAGTTTTGATATCAGTTTAAAGTTTAAACAGAGTTCCATTTTGATCTCAGCTTAAGTATCGTTCATGAATACCACCCTAAATGGTTTTGATAACTACCTCATTCTTAATCCACTTGTCTTACTTTTCTTGGTGAGACGTAGTCTTATTGTTAACGACCGTGATTGCTTCTAGAGCTTTTTCTCTGTCAATCGATATCAAGAACTTGAGGGAAATCCGCACTGACTAACATCTTAAGGCGCCGTGCATAGTGAATCGCCCGCGCGCAAACAAAAGTGCACAAAATCGATTCCTGTATCAAATACACTAAACAAATTGAAAATGTTCACATATCAAACCCTAGAATTAGGTGAGACCTATGTAATACAGCCAGTTTCGTGTTGATATTCATAAACGTTTTGAAGATATTTGCTTGAAAACAAATAGGCGGCGCACTTTTTTTCAAGCAAAATATCTTGCAATCTGTTATGGATATCAACATGAAACTGGCTGTGTTAGATAGGTCTCAACTAATTCTAGGGTTTGATATGTAAAAATTTCCGATTTTTTTTAGTGTATTTGATACAGGAATCTATTTTGTGCATTTTTCTTTGCGCGCGGGCTAATTAAGTGCCCCTTAAGTGCTTAAGTGGTTCAAATACCTGGTACGAGTACGACCATAGCCTGAGCGTTATACTCGTAGTCGTGGTCTGTATTCCAAAAAAATTTCAATCAAACTTAGGTCGTCTATGTTCCAGAGCTTTTACTAGCAAAGCAGTTGAAGCACAGCAACACACATTTGTAAAATTAAGATACATATTATTTATACCTGTAAAAAGCTCCGACAAAATAAAAGTAAGTGAAACCGTTAAATCGATATAAAATGTGCAGTGCTTACGAAAGTTTAAGTTTTAAAACTGTAAAAAGCTGTTGATTTCCCAAATAAACATATAAACATACCCTCGAGTGGACCCTCTTACCACCAGCATCCTGTTCTGTGGCACCGCTAGCTTCCCTCTCTAGCGACTTTAGCCCCAATCGTGCAGGGCTTAGCGTCGCAAACCCCACGGCAGCAAATCTCATCAAGTAGTGGTTGATCATATCCCCGTGAGTTTGTCGCGCGGCACGCGTCGCGCGTGTTATTGGCGATCTCGAATACGCGGCGAGATAGCCAGTGTTGCCACCTTACTGGAATCACCACTAGACAGCCCCGGATCCAGGGGGGGGGGCAAACCGGGGCACCCGCCCCGGGCGGCAGTTTCAGGGGGCGCCAAAATCGTAAAAAACCGTGGTCGTCCGGATGTCTGTGTGTATCAATGTGGCACGATCACGCCCGTAAAACTATACAATACGTATCAAGAAAAAAACACGAAAAATGCCAACCAATAATAAAAAATAATAAAAAAAAATCGTAATTATTACGAAAAATTTTTTTTTTTTTAGTTCAATTCAATTCAAACGTTTTTATTTCGGACGAATCCATAGTGTTAGTTATAATGGTAGCTTATTCTAGTGTTAGTATTAATTTATTTACATTTCGGAACTTTAGGTTTATATATTTGGACTGACATCCAATGCTTAAGCATTGGGCTGTCAGTCCTGTTGGCCATGACGCTGAAGAGACTGTTGACACTCCCGCGCACCCTGCGCATCAGTGAGGCATTTCTGTTGCGTATAATGGCATTTAGTAAAATAATTTCAAACACTCTGGAGAAAGGGGGCGCCACTAACAAGTCTCTGCCCCGATTCGAAAAAATCGTAGATCCGGGGCTGCCACTAGATCTGGTGTTTTGGCAAAAATGTAATCTACTTAGTGGCCGGTGAAATTTCTGGTGGAATTTGGGAGAGAGATTTTTATTGGAATTGTTAATTTATTTTGTCAGTTCAAAAATCAATATCATAGTTATTATTATTTGCCACTTACTGATAGTTTAGGAGGATTTATATTATTTTATAGCAATAATTTTATTCATCTCAAGTGGGGAATAAAGTAATCTAGAAAATCTAGAAAATGGTTGTGTGACCACAAAATTAATTAAAGTAATTTAATTGATCATAAAACCGCATTTGAATGTAAAATACACTAATGTTGACCAAATTTTGGTTATCCGCAAAAAAAAGAGTTTTTAGTGGAATTCTGTTTGGTTCGGCAACACTGGAGATAGCCCAACGGAGGTGTTCGCAAATACACGGCGCGCACGTCTCCGCCGTTATATCTCACGGCGAGATTGCTTCGGGACTTTACTCTCTAGTTAGATAGCGCAGGCATTTGAATTGTTATCTGCAGCTACATGTCTGTCTACCCTCTATATGACTTAGCTACAGATCGATCAGATTAGATACAGATCGCACGATCACCACACTTACTACCGTTGTTATTTATTAGGTAGGTACCTACCTACCTACATTACAAAATATATTATTTTTAAACACGAGATCCTTGGAGTTTCTTTACCATGCTTCTTCTCCAAGAACAATCAGAGCTAGTGAAGCTAAGCAGTTTGGCGAATATTTTTTATTATAAACTCTGCGATATGTACTAATAAGTAAATAAACGAAAAAAAAAAAAGATGGACCAAAAAAAAGGAGCTAGATACTTAGTACTAGATAGTAATAAGTATATTTGATTTTTATACTTTTGATAGCATTTTGACGTTCAATGTAAATAATTTATTTATGGCATAGGTATCGAATAAACCCCTTTGACTTTGACTTAAGTTACATTAATTTGTTATTATTATGTAAGTATATTTTTAACATTCACGGGTCCATGGGGACCCCTTCTTTCCTCCCTCGTTTTGGTCGGGTGTTAAGCTCCATACATTTGATAGAGTACATCGTTTCAGTATGACAGCACTAATATGACGTGCCGGGCTGTTTGTTTGATGAATTCCCCACAGTCGACTGTACCAGCAAATAACAGGAACTGCCAAATATTTTCAATGCAAATAGAACGAGTATGGAGCTGCCGCGCGCATTGGATATTCAAACGTTTGCTGCCGTTTTACATACTTACATGTTTTCTCTGAAACTCATGCACAGCTTGGCATAGAAATTCAGAAGTCTCTCGCGGGCCATAGTATCCTTATTACAAAGTCATTATAAACGACACAACACATAAAAAAAGTCGCTGTAGTGCTAATTAATATGAAAACGGGCAATCCCATATCAACGCTTTATCACCGGTTTTCAAAAAAAGTTTGACACAGAAGTTTGTGGTTGAAAAACTGCTTGTAAATCGGGAACCAAACTTCACACCACAATCACTAAAGTGACCATTGAAGTTTAACCTGAAACTTCTAGAAAGTGTGCTTTGACATGATTTTCGTCATTATCATCACAGCCAAACGTCAGAGAGCTTGCTGAGCTTTCTGGGAATGTATGTAAACTGTTCGCGGATAAAGTCGACAAGCTTACCGTTCGTCACGGAGAGACGATATACCGGCAACTGGTTTATTTTTGATCATTGTGAACGCACTGCTTATGCTTATTCCTGGAATAACATAAACTGAGGATTTAGTGCCTTTGCAATATTGAGCTTATGGGTGGACGATAGCAACGTGGCGGGAAATTCAAAATTTTCACAGTTTTTTTACATTTTGTAGCTAAACTGAGCAATTTTTTCATTATTGTAAACAACAAGTTTTTTGGGCAGTGCCACTGCTTCGTAGACCAGAACGCATAATCGGCTGTTTTTTTTTTTTTGTTGTTTACAATAATGAAAACAATACTATGTTATTGCCGCGAACGAAACATCGTTGAACAAAAATCGCTCAGTTTAGTTACAAAATGTAAAAAACAGTGAAAATTTTGAATTTCCCGCCACGCTGCTATCTTCCAGCCTTAAATTGCATTTTTTTATTGGCATTAATTATAATATAAATAAATTCACTTTTAATGACTCGCGATATTCACACATAAGTGAGAGTGAGTGAGGTGATGTGATGTATACAGGGTGTTAAAAGACCGCCAACAGACCCGAAAGCCATGCATACTAGACACCAAAACAAAGTACTTTTTCGATAAATTATTGCTGGGAAATTATTTTGGTTTTTTAGGTTATAATTTTGAAAAATATTTTATCACGCAATGGACGTGTAATGCACAGAAGTCATAGTGCGCAAGCGTAGGTATAAGTTTATGTTACTGCAGCTTGAAGTGCCGATGTTTAGAATACATTGCGGGTTGCAATTTTAACGTCGTTTTTTGCAAGAAATGTTCATAATTTTGATATGGCTTCTTGAGAAGGTATGTTAAGAACAAGATACTAAATACATTTCGGCAAAAAAAAAGTTTTGAAATGTCCGACTTTGAACCTCATTATCTCGGAAACCGTTGATTTCCCAGGCTTAGTTCCTTGGGCAAAAATGTTCATTATGATGAGGACAATCCGTGGTTTCCCGCTTTGTTGGCGGTCTTTTAACACCCTGTAGTGTGTGATAGTGATGTGAAGGTAGTTTCCCAACTGTCACTACAATAATTAAAACACTCGTCGCTCCAGTCTACCCGCGACCACGGCAGCTGTAACGCGGCCGAAACGTCGGGATAAGCCTAAAACCAACCGCGATTCGACCCGTTCGAATACAATAATATAAAAAAATACCGTGAAATATGAAAAGTGTTAAATAAAAATATGGTTTAGTTCAAACGTAAATCCAAAATAAGCAATATGGTTACAATGGCATGAGCTTCCAAAATTTAAAAACAATTGGCTGCTATTTTCTAACAATAACAACTACAGGGTGCACTCCAAGTCGATAGCGGAACTTTAAGTAGGCTGTCTACTGATCACTACAAACAACTTGTACTAGGTGGCGAAAAAAACGGAGTGTTAAAAATATCAGCTGTTTCATACATTTGGCGCAGTACTGAGGCGACCTTTTGTATGGAACAGCAAATATTTTTTCACTCCGTTTTTTTCGCCACCTAGTACAAGTTGTTTGTAGTGATAAGTAGACAGCCTACTTAAAGTTCCGCTATCGACTTAGAGTGCACCCTGTATAATATAAGATCGCAATAGAGCATCTCTATCGCTACGAAACGGTACTGCTGAGTGTTTCAAATGAGCACCACAGTTCTCAACAGAGCTTCGAAACAACTCAGCGTGAAGTTGCTTCGGTCGATTTTTGTACTTTCCAGCGCTACTGCAAGCTACTACGTACTACTGCCAACTCGGCAAGTCCACGAGTTAACTCTAACTTGGGGGATTTGTTCACGAACTTGCCCTGCGCTGGATGGGCGGCGCTGTTTTAAAATTGAGTTTGCGGCCATTAAATGTGTCCTCATTCGAGTGTCGTCTAATGTTTGGCTCGAGGTAAGATGTGCAATAGAAGAAAGACCTCTAGTGGGGATTGTTTATGGAGATTCTTGACAGAACCCAAACTGAACTTTTACTTTACGTACCAACACAGCTTCTACGAGTATAATGTTTACGGGCAACTTATTTGTATTAATCTGTAGTTACTACAGGGTGCACTCTAAGTCGATAGCGGAACTTTAAGTAGGCTGTCTACTGATCAATACAAACAACTTGTACTAGGTGGTGACAAAAATGGAATGAAAAAAATATCAGCTGTTCCATACAAAAGGTCGACTCAGTACTGCGCCAAATGTATGAAACAGCTGATATTTTTTTCGATCCATTTTTGTCACCACCTAGTACAAGTTGTTTGTATTGAGCAGTAGACAGCCTACTTAAAGTTCCGCTATCGACTTAGAATGCACCCTGTAGATTGTAGTAAAGATGGATCTTCTGTCTACTACGTCTACTTACGTTTTTGAGTCTCTCACAGTCATGTCTGTCCAAGAGCTGTTTAAAAGTGATATTCCTTAGCATTCTTAGTTTAATGTGTGAAAATACAATTTTGGTGAAGAGTTTTATGTTTCAATGTAGGTTCTTACAATTTACATTGTGATTGTCACACTCACTTTTATTGGCTCTCTGACCCGAAGGGTATGTTCGCCTCTGCAAATAGAAAATGCCATCTCTACCAAATGTGCCCTATTACAAATGAGTCGTAATTCTATGTTGCTAACATCGTGGTGGGTGGAGGTTATTATAACCCGTTACGGCTCTAGATTATTGAAGCAAGCACCTCCGCGCTTGGCAACACACGGCATAATTAAATAACGAATCTGTTTGCGCGGAGTTGCGCCCCACATCGTTAGGCGGAAGCTCGTCGCATTAGTTTCCATTAAGCGATATTTTCCTCTTATTCGGCACATTCAAAGAGACATTAAGACCTACCGATTGTCCTCGATACGTAGTTAGTGGGCTCGGAATTGTGTTTGCAAGTTTCTGGGCCCATTTCACGCTCGCTAATACTTTGTGCCGCACTCGAGTTGCGCGATACACTTTAGACGCTTTCTATTAACGTAAGACTAGTGGATTCTATCTGTAAGTACCTATTCCTTCTCCAATTAGAATTACCACTTTGATGCATTACTTGCATCGTGCAAGTAATAACCTAACTAACCATGTTTAATTATCTTATAAGTGGTTAAACTTTAGAATTTATTCACCTTTGGTTCCAATAAAGTATTGAATAGCTTATAGTAGTAGTGAATGAATAATGTTTACTTTTATTTTACTTTTTCCTTCTTTCGTGTTCGCGTGGTGATTAAGTCTGGACTCTCTCTCTCTCTGAGAGAAGGATTCTACCCAACTATTGGGACATGTACAATTATTATTTGTATAGGCTACATCTGAACGTCTTGATTTTCGGTATGATATTCTTCTTCCCACCCTCAGCACAATGCTGAGTTAGTGCCCTTTGCACTGCAACATACCGCGACATTACCTGGGCAATTTTATTGTTTTATGTTCTATTTTTTTGTTGAGTACGTTTTATTTTTGTTTTTCTTTTTAGTTACGTCTATTTTAAATAGTATGTTTTTATTTTTCCTAAATTTAAGGTGTGTTTGTGTGCAATAAATGTCTTTCCTTCTTCTTCTTTTTCTTCATTCTTCTGTTGCGCCGGGTGTCTCTGACGATCCATAATTTTTATTGAGTTTTTTTTTTATATTCTTCCCCATGGTACCGGAAGTGCGCCCTGCGCTGGATTAGCCGGTCCGGTCACGTGGGGTGGCGCCCAAGTGCTTCTATTAGTCGTCGCCCGTCGCTAATGCGCACCTCCGCTCCGTCAACAGTCCGCCGAAACACCCCGAAAACCCCAAACACACTATTTCTTCTTCTTTACCTCGGAGTCCCTCGCCCTCGGGTGGCCACCGCCACTCATTGTTTGGTAACTACGCGACCTTTTTCAGTACATTGTTAGGTCCCCTTTTTTGAATAGTTTTTAAGGTCTAAATACCCAAATATTACCTACCTAACTACCTATGTACCCAAGCTGAGAGAAATGGCGTGGCATGGTAAGGCGCGCAACAGCAGCCACTGATGATTATACTACATGTGGACCACGACCGCTCTGACAAGAGTGCAACGACGAATAAAAAGAAGACCCAAATATTGATGCTCTCTTCAAGCTTGCATCCCTTGCTTGCAGCTTGTTTATGTACATCTACTACCTTCTCTATTTTTACTGGTCCAATCCGTCCCAAGGTTGTCTGGAAGAGATCGCTTTTAGCGATAAGACCGCCGTCTGTACTATTAGGTTAAGAAAAATCCTGTTAACATTTAATTTCTGGTGTACAATAAAGTGTTATCTATCTATCTATCTATCTATCCCTTTATATTAGGTTCTAATTGGCATCCGTATTTCGGTAGCCTTGCAGAATTCACTGCAATAAACCACAGGAGTTACCTAAAAGGAGAGACCACAATTCGCCCGCCTCGCCGATCAAAACCATATGATTGACCACATTAACCTAATTAATGTTTAGGGGCGCAAATAATACAAAATGGGCAGGTAATCGAATGAGCTAGCGGTCACCCCTAGCGTCAGTTTTTAGGCAACCCAAATAATTTCTAATACAGCTCAATTATTGTTATTAATCAACAACAACCAGAACCAATGGTTTAACGTGCCTTCCGAACCTATCCATCGATTGTTGTTTATCTTTGCAAAACTATAGCTAGTCCAAGTAGGCTGTGAGTGCAATGAAAAATGTATTAATCGATAATAAAATTATCGCATTACTGGCTCTAACAATGGGTAAATCCATAAACAGGCATTGCCAGTACAATATTCCCAATACGCATTCCTAAAAGCTTGTTTGTTTGAATCGCGTACGCTGACTAACATATTTCACTCGCTCCGGCGCGTGCCAGGAATACGTTAATTTATTTAAATTGACGGGAGAAAGCCAATCCTGCCTGCTTAGCGCCTACGTGATATCTTCACCTCCATTAATAGTTTAGCATGTCTAGTACCTATTGAAAATACTTACCGCCAGTTTTTTCGGTGGCTTTTGACGGCGGCTGAATTTATTCGTAGATTCTAGGATCTGGAATCTTAACCTTAGGTCCTAAAAATAGTTAAGCCTCGCTTTGAGAACGTATTGAAGCGCTTTTAGCAAAAAACGCATCCAAAAAGAAAATATGTCATTTTTTTAATTAGCGGCGCTAGTTGTGCCTATACCTGGGCCTTAAATAGGCACGTTATATTTTTAAGACTTATTTTAAGTTGATGAAACGATTATTAAATCCGTTAAGTTAATTCGATAACTTCTCAATAATCCATTGCTTAGGGGGTTTGCCCACCGCACCGTCGATGGCAACGACAACCAGATGACGGCGCCGAAGTAGCGGTACACAAATAATTGTTTTCGCTGACTGTAGATTAGATTGACTTTAGATTAGAATTGATCTCGTCGAATTTTGACGAACGTTTGAGTATTTCTCTTGCAATAATGCCACAATGTTTGTCATTGGAGCTCAGTAAGGTCTATAATTATGATGCCTAAATGTAATTATATGATGCGACAATTCTATCAACTCATGAATTCTATGTACCATGCCGGAAGTACGCCGGGGTGGAACGACTCGTGAGCGAGCGGTGTCCCGGGACCACTCGTCCGTCATCCGCCGCCGCCGCCGCCGCCGCCGCCGGGGGCGCACGCAGACACACATACACCGCTTTATGAGCTGCGGTATTCCACGACATCAGCAGTAATGTAATTAGGGAGTCTTGAGCATTTATAATACTTCAGAGAAACCTTGGCATTTACATGACCATTGGGGGAAGGAAAGTTCAGTAGGTACTTGGGACATGATTCAGAAAGAGTATGTCTTACCTAACATCTCATCTCTACTTTAACAAAGTAATTTCAAGCCAACTATCTGCGGCTTTCCTAACGAGATTGTTCTTCTAGTCTGTCAACTAGCAAATAGAACTACTTGAAAATAAAATTATCTAATTGATACTTGACAATACTGCAGAGGAATCGTTATAACCACTAAGGCCTTAGCATCTACTTAATGAGATGATTTATACATCGTACAGTAGCACCTTCACTCACGCGAGATGGTTGAAGGGACCACTCAAACGCTGCAGTACCTGGAACATTTATTTTTAGACGTTCTAACCATTAGTTTACTTACACCTCACTAAGTTAAAAGCAATCAAATGGTTCACTGCGTTTATTCTCAACGGACTTTTGCTTACAAAGCTCGAGAAGATTTATCGCGAGTTAATTCCAAGATTCAAGCAGCTAAGTAGTATTTAAAAAAATACGCTGTCGAAGTAAAATTCCTGATATTACTTATTAGGTGCCATAAAAAAGAGCTCCAGAATAAAAATATTCTTCTTCGGAATCGAGTTAGAAATTTATGAAATCTAATTATATTTCAGAGCGTATTTGCTTAAACGAGTCCGAGACTGTCTCGCGCTCGGAATTATTCATAAAAAGTCCATCGATGCGGCGGCGGCCGAACCTACTTCGGATCTAAATCGGATTAAACAAACGAGTGTTTATCTTTCACCGACTCGCTCCAAGAATCCTTTCCAATCAAACAGCTTTGCTCGGGCGCCCCGACGCGACGCCGACCCCCGCACAAGGCACAGCCAAATATTTTTTTAAAGCGAGATTGTTTCGGCGTGCAGTCGTATATCTCGGGCTTATTCGGTCAGCCGAGACATTATTCTTAACGATTTTTTAAAAAGGAGCCGCTCTCGAGCCAAGAATTTGATTCAACGGCTCTGCATTGCGCCATCGCCAGGCCGCTCGCCGCGTGATGTATGCGCGCTCTTATGAAGGAATTAAACGGAGTGGCGTGAGTTATGACGTCATAACGGTCGCCGGTGACGTCGCGGCTGTCAGTCTTGTCTCCGCGGCGGAGCCTGTCCGAGTGCCTGGGAACCAATATTAAAATGTCTGACGTCGATCTATAATTATTATTATTCATGGTATCCAGAGAGGTTGGCGGCTTAGTTGGCTCCACACGTACACCTTGTCAATACCTTTAACAAGCAAAGGAAAGCAGCAAAGGAAAGATTAGGAAAGCAGCTCCTGGCAGCTGCCAGGATGGTAATGTCCCAGCGAGTGAAAGTTCCACTGGACGCTGTATAAACTAGTGGTTCGCCCCGAACTTTGAACTCGCGACTCCATATCTCAGCAACCCCTTGACCGATTTGGCTCATGTTCGAACTTAAAAATTCTCTTTACCTTATTTACCGGCCTACTAAATTTCATGACGATCCGACTAAATTTACTCAAGTTATCGTCGAACGAACATTCATACATACATACATACATATATACATATATACATACATACACACATACCTACATACATACAAACGCCGGATTGTTCCAGTAGACTCGGAGAACTTCGCTCGCTTCGCTCGCTCGTTCAATAATCTCATTCTTCTTCTTGAAGAGCCTCTCCATCACTGGAGGTTGGCAGTCAGCTCTCTGCACCTGTTCATGGCTCTCTGTTCATGGCTGTCGTCCTGTATAATTGTTCCACGGTATTGATGCCGGTCCATTATACAGCCATGTCATTTTCCTCCTCCCTGGCTTTCTTTTTCCCTCTATTTTGCCCATCACTATGGTGTGTAGCAGATGTTATTGTTTGTGTCTTAAAAGGTGTCCTAAGTAGGCAACCTTTCGCTGCTTGATGGTGCGCACTACTTTTTTGTGCATACATCTGATAACTTCGACATCATCTCATTACGTAGATGTAAAGTCCTACTATACATAACAGAGAGGTCCTGTCTTTTAAATGCGTAGTTAAATTATGTTCCCGGTCTAGTAAGATTTGAAATATTTCCTTCGTTCTGAAATACATTCAACACAGGCCTCATCCTACCTGTCAAGAAAAAAAAACTTGTCTTTTTTTCATAAATCCGTCTTCCCTCCCTGAAATGCGGATGTTTATAAGCTAATCCGTGGTAATGACGCCGTCTACACCGGCGCACATAGGGCCCGAAAGCCAATTTACGATGACAAAAATAGGATTTCTTAATGACTCTAAACTAAACGAAAGTTCTCGCTACAGGTAGTCGACTAACCGGTTCATAAAACTGCATTCACAAAAATCCAGAAATTAACACAATAGCCCGTAATTGATTGCCTTATCTCTATTGTTTTCGCGCCGCAAAATATAGATCAGTTGCACCCAAAATTTTAAGAAATAACTAGGTCTGTTTTTTCGTCCAGTGCTTAAAAGTTGTGAAGTTTTTGACATGGAGAGAATGGTCAGGTATGTTTAATTTTTTTTTAAATTTTTACCTTTAAATTTTAATTCTTATATGTCAATTTTCTTATTAAATCAAACAGTACATCAGCTAAGCAAAGAGGACTTTGTTCACAAAAATAAAATAAAAATATTTAGTTATTTTTCAGAGATTCAAAAAAAGTTCCATCGAGTACCGTTACATTTTATAATTCCTTATAGAATGCAACCCTTGAGGAATGCAAGCAACCAGAAATCAACTCCACATATTTTCCCCTTAATTAACGCGAGACACTTCTTTCCAGGTAGTCGCCCTGACCCCATTTTGCAGAAGTTTGATTTTAAGACTAGTTCAAATTATTTATTTTATAAAGAAGGTTAGTAATTTTCTTAAATACTAACTGTTTGTACACTAAAAAGTCCGCCTAATTTCTTAGATGTAATAGAAATTACTTACCACTTGTATTACTTAAAATAAAAATTTGTTCTTTTGTTAATTTTTTTTTAATATTTTTTTAACAATAAACCTCTACTAGTTGATTTACAGTATATCCAGTCAAAAAAATTATGCTCGTACTTAAATTGCATTTTTGTCATCGTAAACTGGCCATCGGGCCCTATGTGCGGCGTGCCTAATGCCCGTGACGTCACCTGTTGTGGTGCTTGGCTCAAATCGCGCCCGTCTGTCTCCCGCTGGCAGATAACTTTTTTGCATCATCACAAGGAGAGAGACAGAAGTTCCACTTTTATTAATTTTTAGACTATAAGGCCGACTTGCACGACTTTATTCAATGTGGCTTATACAGCATTTAACTAAAATCTTTATACAAAAGTCGATTTAATGGCGACTTAAGTGGTATTTAAGAAGTGGTGCAAGTCGGCCTAAAACACTTTGTGAGCAGTGGCTTAGTGACTCAAACGGGAAAAGACAAAGACAATGTATAGACAAGATCTTGGCTAGTTATTTCAATTAGGAGGTCCACCTATGATTATCCGACCTTCGATCCTCTCTCTCCCAAGGCCCCAAATTAATTATTTTTTGGGTATTTTTCATTGTTTTTTTTTTTACTTCAGTATCTTGTTCATAATCACCAGGTCGGGTCGGGTGTCAATTGACAAACCAACACCTTGTATAATGACACTTATCTCAGGTTGTTTCATTCGTTACAACTCTCCACGGTTGGTGAGGCGCATTGAGTGAGCTAAGTTTTTACTCGAGACACATTTTTATAACAAAGACACACAATGTTCAGCACATGCGGTCGGATCTACTAGAATATTCTAGCGAGGCTCTTTTATGAAAGAGACTTCTGATTTCTGTAGGGAATGCCTACTGTTGGTAAAAATTTAAAACCTTCCAAATTATTCGAAAATTTTGGTCTCGAAAAGTTGGCAATAATGTAAAACCAAATAACCAGTGTTAAAGCTGATAAAAGTGTAAAAATTGAAGACGTGAGTGGATAAGTGCAATTTTTTAGATTTTGAGTAAATTGAAGTTAAAGTTTTACTACAATTTTCTTTTGTAAGTCGCTTAAATGATTATTTATGCGACTTAACACCTTCATTCACGCAGAATAGGGGTCACTTTATTCGAACATAGTATGCGCAGTGGAAGATGGTGGTATGTTCGTTACATATCACCTTCTTCAACACACATAAAGTCAAGTTTTCACCATTTTTTTTTGGAGAGGGTGATATGTGTACATACCTCTTTCATCATCTGTATTTTTTTAAATAAACTACACATAACACCTTTTTCAACATTTTATTTGCAAAAATAAGCTTTATATCAACGGTCTTAAGGTTTGAGGTAATTCAACTATACATATCACCTTCATCCACACAAAAAAACACTGAAACCCGAAAATACGACATATCACCTTCATCCACTCACGTCTTCAATTATGTGGTAGTGCTCGTGCAAATGTAGGAAAACATATTTTAAGAGTTCATTGTTATCACTTTTATTTTTTTCTAAAGCACTAACCCGCGCTAGGGAAATATTTAAATATTTATTATACGCTTAAAAAATCATGAAAATAATAAATAATATATTATAAGATATGATAATATCGCAATTGCTCTGTTTTTACAAGACATCAGTTATTCCATGTCTTGTCAATCATTGTGGGACGCTCTAGCTCTCACATCACACCACCCACCCGTACGATAATTTTTTAAACATTATATTTACGTGGGGCTAAAATAACTCAACACGTAGTTAAAGCGAACATAACCGAAGTTACGGGTCCCGTGGCATCGGGTAAAATAAATAGGAAAAGAGTATTTCAGAGTCATAAATAAATCGTGAGGGCTAAATATTCCCATTAGGCTCCACAAAGTGGCTCGGTTGGTCGGTTATTGGCGCGTCGGCGGCGGAGAGTCGACGGGATATAGCGAGCCACTGTGTAGGGGAGCACAGAAACTGCACTTAGGTACAATGCCCCGGAAATTTGAGTGGTAACTTCACTTATCTCGTGCGAGTGGATATCATGAGCATGTAAGTTCGCCGTGTACGCCATTTATGTTGTAATTTTTCATGTGTGCAATAAACATTTTGGCGACCTTTTTTGAACTATTCAACCATATCATTCTTGTCTTATTGTGCAATTTTTGTCATTGGTTTTTCTATATAAAATATTTTGGTGGTAACTCTTGTATACTCTAACCATAATTGTATAACGTAAAATTTTAAAATAGAAGTTTACAATAAGGGCATAATTTTATGTAATATTTTTTTTTTTTTCTATTTTTTTCGTCTACGGAAACTTCTGTAACGCCTTTGTACTCCGCGGATGCCTGAAAAACTATCCGCGGAGCCTGCGGGGCACCGGCGCGGGGAGGCGGGCGGTCTAGAGCAGCAAGAGGCCAACACCACTAGTGAGATGCGACCCGAACCAAACACATAACAAAACCACACTGTGCCGCAAGTTACACGCTCACTGGGAACATTGTCATTACCTTTGTGAATTGTAAGCAAATATTTTCTACACCAATCCCAAAACGGTTAAGGTTTCACAAGATCTAAACAATTAGATGTCTCCGAGAAAAATAACAGTATTAGTCGGAACATCAATCACATTTTCCGTTACACCGCAGCAGTCAGAGCGAGTGCTCCGTTTAATTGTTAGAATTAGTGCTACGCCTTAGCGGGTGGAGTGACGGCTACGCCATAGTAGTCAGAGCGAGTGCTACGCCGTAGCGAGTGGCGTGAGGGCTACGTAATAGTAGTCGGAGCGAGTGCGACGCCGTAGCGAATGGCGTGAGGGCTACGTCATAGTAGTCGGAGCGAGTGCTACGCCGTAGCGAGTGGCGTGAGGGCTACGCAATAGTAGTCGGAGCGAGTGCTACGCCGTAGCGAGTGGCGTGAGGGCTACGCCATAGTAGTCGGAGCGAGTGCTACGCCGTAGCGAGTGGCGTGAGGGCTACGCAATAGTAGTCGGAGCGAGTGCTACGCCGTAGCGAGTGGCGTGAGGGCTACGCCATAGTAGTCGGAGCGAGTGCTACGCCGTAGCGAGTGGCGTGAGGGCTACGCCATAGTAGTCGGAGCGAGTGCTACGCCGTAGCGAGTGGCGTGAGGGCTACGCCATAGTAGTCGGAGCGAGTGCTACGCCGTAGCGAGTGGCGTGAGGGCTACGCCATAGTAGTCGGAGCGAGTGCTACGCCGTAGCGAGTGGAGTGAGTGCTACGCGGCAGTGGTAGGATAGAGTGCTACGTCATATACCGGTCGTGCGGTACCATCGAGGGTTTATTAGTCAATATTGATATTTTGGTAGAAGTTATTAGCGACATGGTGCGGTGCATGTTAAAATAAGTTATAAGTGGATGCTGTCACACTACACTGTGCAAATAGTGTATTGAGAGATTTAAAATTTCGCTCCATACTGTTTTAGGAAAAAGAACAAAAAGGAAAAGCCAGCCTTCTAAGCAGTGGGAGATTCGTTTAACACTCTATTTCTAGACCATAATAATATTCACGACCTTATTTGGGGACGCTGATATCTTGTGACTTGCAACGCAGATCAAACCGGTTTTTTTTTTGTTCCAATTGAACTCTGGGTCTTGGCACGCGGTGTGCTCCACAAGATGCAATGTAAAACGTCAAGTACAATGTCGACAATAATTTTAAATTCGAAATGCAGCTCCGCACTAACACGGTACAAATGTATACGCATGATAGGTATTAATATTATTTACTGGTAAATACGTATAATATACAAGATGCTATACAGATAATATAGATAATATACAATTATTTACTGGTAAATACGTATAATATAAGACATCATGTTTTCTTAGATTTGCAGGAGCATTATAAATAATGAAACTAAACTTATGAGGCCAGCATAAGCATAAGGTCTCATAACGTTGTCAAAAGCGCAAAAGGTAATAAAATCAGTGTAAAATCTGCTAAAAAGTGTAGTTTAATTATTAGAGAGCTCAGATCGAAGGTAAGGTAGAACAATCTTAGTACACTCAACGCTGTAACTCTCGGTGTAGTGACCCAGTTCCGAGTCAATCCGTTATCCTATAGCTATCTATCTATAGGTTGTCTATAGAAAGAATTGTCAATCAGCCACGCACGGCGGCCACTCCGATTGGGAGCCCTCACACACAAGGGATCGGGACCGCAGGGGACATTCTATTGTCACGTGTACGTGATGAGCAAAAAAACAACAAAGTAGAAATAAACTTCATTGAAAAGAAGGTAAAAAAGAGAGCAGTCCCATTTGTAGCATGATTTTAAAAAGCATGCCATCATTTATGTTATTTCCTTAATACTGAAGATTATTGTATTTTTATTGGCGACAGCTAAATGTGCTACGGGGATAAAACAATAAAGCCTGATAAAACCGCATTTTAGCATAATTGTGAAATGAATGCAAACACTGATAATAGATGAAAATAATTGTTCCGTCAGTAAGTACTCAGTAAGCTGCTCGTAGACCTTATTTTTGTATAAAATGCTGTTTCAGAAATATACTGAACGCTCTTCCAAAATTTTTATAGTACTTCATTATTGTATATCCTGTGATTAACATGATAACAGCCTATATTATATTTCAATAAAACATTATAGGTACAATCGCAGCTTTCAGCTTGCCAATTAACCCGTTGAAACCTAAAAGCGCGGGTCCATTCCGCACCACTTAGTGGAATTCGTTAAGTAATTAACTCGTTTCTAAATTACGCCCGATACCGCGCGCCTAGCTGATATTTATATGTTTTTAACGAACGAACACATTAACAGCACATGGCGCGGGAATTTAAAATACTATGTCGACTCGCAGCTAGTTCCTAAATGCACATTATTATTCTTGTAAGCACCAGGTACGACTATCTATAGCACTAAATACAAATACTGTCAAATGACTGCGCCGCTCCCAAATTGGCTTATTTAGTCACAATAAAAAGTGCCAAAAACACTACGCTGCATAAGCCGTCCGCAATGGAGGAATAAGAACACTGTCATTTAATTAATAATTTAATATTCCCGAATTATGCAAATCACAACATGGAAGTGTTTCTCGATCTTTCTTTTAAATGTAGACAATAGCCAAGGTTTGATAAATGTCAGTAGCTATTGATGCCTATGTCGTGTGATATGGCGCTGCCTGTTGCTATCCCACTTCCCACTTATATTATAAATGCGAAAGTTTGTGAGTGAGTGTGTTTGTTACTCTTTCACGCTGAAACGGCTGAACGAATTTGAATGAAATTGAGAATAGAGATAGCTTAGACATCAGAATAACACATAGGCTAAATATTATCACGCTTCTATACTTATGAGAAAAGTAAAGCACATCCTTTTTGTGTAGTCCACGCGGACGAAGTCGCGGGCAAAAACTAGTTAGTAATATATTCGTACAGTTCACTAATAACAACCTTTTAGGTACAGCCTTTACTATCTTGGTTCTAGTCACAAAACAGATAAAATATTATTCTTCATCCTAACACAGCGAAAATAAATGCAATCACGGCCCGCTCTGAGCAGTCTTCCCGCGCCGAACGAACGCTCGCAGTCAATCTGAAGCGCACGGGTATAAAATTAAATGTACATGATATCCATATCATCCCTTCACCTCGATTAACTCGGCAAATGGTGCGCACGGAGCATGTGCTGCCAGACAGAGACAGATGTACCTCTGTTGCGAGCCAAGAGTCAGTAAATTGCACCACATCTTGGAGGGAAAAAACGAGGCTTTTTTTAAGTTACGCGGCGGTTTCGGCCGGCTAATACGTTGGTTTAATAAATGGAGCTATAAATTAGGTCGGTAGAGCCAGATTGGATCTTATCTCTGGATATTTTAGGGCGATATCGTTAGACTTGGCTTATTAAATTCAGTTGGGCTCGGTCGAATATTGAATTGGAAATTGGCAATAATGTCTGCGGCTGCGACGTGCTAAGCCCTGTCTCGACGAACGCACCTGCACCGGTGCGTGACAGTCGCACACATCCACCGACTGCTGATATACACTGCATGCTCGCTGCGAGCTGCCGCCAGCAAGCTCACACCACATAGGCGACCGATCATTCAACTCGCAAAGCGTAGGATATTCGAACAACGTTTCTCGAGTCAAAGGCAGGCCGCTCCAAACGTGCTTGTTTGAGGCCGTAATAAAACTCTAATACAAAGTAATTACAGTATAATTTTCGAATAAAATCCTGTGTAACATTCCGCGAAGCCTCACTCGCCGCGGCGGCACAAAAACAGTTTTCTCATTACAGGCTCAGACAAAGCCCTTTTGAGATTTAATGTGACATCAAGCCTCCTAAGGGACGGATTTTGAGACGTCACTCTATGATAATTATTTTATTATTTCGTAACGAGCCCCCGGGGTGTGCGTTTCACTTTGTGGTGAAATAACTAGTCATTGTTATGAGTCAGATGGTAGATGAATTAAACCTTTGATTGAAGGACTCGTGCTAGAGGTCGCTGGCTTGGCGCCAAGTTTATTTGCCTCGCGATAATCACTTCCTAATGACACGCCACCACCGCCGCCGCCGGCTCTGCAACTGAACCATGTTACCAAAGCACTGGTGACCCCTAATTCCCCACAGTTAGTTAGTGAGCTAGGCCACGCGAGTCTTTGTGTGGGGAAGCTGTAGGTAGCGGTTCTCTCAAGTAGTTCGCTAATCCTCGCCCCGGGATTACTCCGCACTTCACCGCGAGCGTCGGTCAAAAGCCCTTTCTGTTAACACTTCTTAAGAATACCTTTTTCTCAACAAAAAATTATCTTCGTTGCTTATGGGTAATAATAATAATGTTTTATTGAAGTTTCTTTGGGTTAAATCAAAATAATGTCTACATTTATTAAACGAAGATTATTTTCTAAATAAAGTAGAGGATGTTTTAATAAGGATAATATATAATATTTTCTTAGGTTTGCACGAGCACTATACATAATTTAAACACAGATTTTAACGGATTTAACACTCGTTTTATTAACTTTTTACATTTTCCCAACGTTTCGAGAGTCAAACATAAACGCTCAACCACATCTGTAGTCTGTGAACATACACTCGAGGGAACCAACCACTATATTCATTTTGATAAACCTAAAATTTTGGCCAAGGAAAACCGATACCATCCTCGTTTGCTACGGGAGGCAATAGAAATTCAAAAATATCCGAATTTTAACAAATATAGTAGTTGTAACATCCCCTCAGTTTGGGAACCGATCCTCCATCGGTTGAAACCTCGAGCCATGGTCACATCTACACGATCTCACGTCACTGGGAGCTCTTCTCCGTAGTCAGGAACGTTATTAAAAATACTTTTTTACTTTTTAATTTGTATCCGTAACGGGGGTAGTCAATGTCTAATTATGTTCATAACCGAGGGTAGTTTCAATCAACAAAGACATACAAGACAGCTGTCACCTCAGTCTACCGCGACCACGAGCCCTGCAAAGGTCTCGAAACGTTGGGAAAATGTAAAAAGTTAATAAAACGAGTGTTAAATCCGTTAAAATCTGTGTTTAAATTAAGGATAATATAATTAAGTAAATGAAAAGTTCCGTGCCATTTATTACGTGATTCACATTCGATATACTACTATAGATAAAATACAGAATCAATTGTTCAATTGAACAATTGAGAATAGCTGGCCTGGATAAAGCTTCCCGGCTTCGCATTAGAGTGTGCATCCTAGTACGTAAGTGCTGTAGTTTATCTAGCGATATGATTTTGTGGGCACTTGAATTCTGCCACTTCATCGTCATTAGGTATAATAAACTATACCTCTTTATCTCTGCCAGCTATTGGGTATACAACGCAATACTTGAGGCAGGTAGAAACTATTTTCGTAATATCTCCTTCCACGATCTCTCGTTATTGACATCATTGACAGTAATAATCGAATCAAAGCGGCTAAATGAGCATTTATACGTGTTGATACTTTCCCATGCAAGCCAGCCAAAGAACTGTAACTCCAACGAATCTAAGATGACGTACCTAGTAATATATTCATACACCAAGCATACAACAGCCACGCGTAGCTTTTTAGTTACCCTGAGTAAACCTCACATCTCAGCAGAAGCCTAAAGGATTCTTAGCGCTGAGCAGCCCCCGAACACCCGAGGATGGACGGATTATCCACCGATCGTTCCAGACAAGAGGACTTGAAACTTTCATCCGGCGGCACGTGCGGTGCCTACACTTAGGCACATCTTTATTCAGACTCTGTACTTCGGGTCACTCCGGTTGTAACCGGACTTTCATAATTAAGTTGGGCTCAAGTCATTCGGGCTTGGGCGTTAACTGGCACACAAAAATTCTCGCACTAGTGCCAATTGACACTTCGATGGTTTTATGGCACACATTCTCGTGCCAGTTGTCCGCATTTCTTGTGTTACAACTAGATTTGTGATTGTTCACTAGGGTATCGAACTTGAACCTTTGTCAAAACTCTATGTAGAGTCGTGGAGTCGGTATACTTTTCAATTACTAATGAACTTACTTACTTACTAATTGACTCAATTACTCTACATTCATTGCATCGACTGTACATACTGTACAATGACTATATTTAATAGAGATATACATTTTACCTACCTACATAATCATGATGGTGAAAATCGTAACCCTTCGAGGCCAGCCTCCAAGCTCCACAACTATTGAGGTCGTCGTCAAAAGATCACGGTGATGAGGACATCATTCAGAAAATAAAAAAAATCTCTGCTCAACCTACGCTCACACACACGCTCAATACAATAAGTCAATAGATAATGTCAAAACTAAAATACTACAATACAAAAAAAAAGACCCCGACCAACGCTTGTGAGTCATCTAATGGTTAACTTTCTTTTCTTCTTCTTCTTTTCTTTCTTCTCCACTAATAGAGGTTGGCCGTCAGCTCCTCATATTATTTTCTATTCCTTGCTAAGTGAAACAGTTGTACAATCCAGCATTGTATAATCCAGTTGTACAATCTCCGTCCATTCTTTCTTTATTTTCTTGTGTCTTGCAATAGAACGTATCTTTTATATCTAATGTGATATGATTTTTACCACACAGAATACAGTGTGCCTTCATTTTGAATACGCGCAAAGTAGAATTGCTACCGTTTCCACAATTTTAGCTCGCATCGCAGCCAATATGTTCAGTGTGATAATACGAATATAACAGCATATAACGTGCCGACGTATGTAGGTTGTTACTCCAGTATTACCAGTATAACTAGTCCATAAGGCGCGCGCTGCGGTGGCTCTGTAAGCCATCAATATTTCATGGCGCCGAATAAAAGTATGATCAACGAAAAAAGCTGGTCATAAACTTGGCGAAAGATGGAAAATAATGGCGGCTGCGCTAAGTAGACACACATACACTCAGGCTTTGGCTTGTGTGTGACCTAACAAGTATGTAACTATTTGTATGAAGTGTCTTTGTGGCAGAATCTTTGACCCGTTTCAAAGGTTTCAGGTTCAAATCTCGGTCTGAATTCGAAGTACTAATTATACATACTCACCAACTGTGGAGGAAAACTTCGTTAGGAAACCTGAGCGTCTAATGCCCGTTTTCACTAACCACCCCTAATTTTAAAAGACCATTTAATGAAAGTTATCTGCACCTCTGCAAGTCTAGGCGTCGTGGATGAAGGACCATACAAACTCAACTTATAACGTGTGTTGAGACGAACCAGATTGATTTTCCAATCGATTCGCCCAACATTCACAAATAAATAAATAAAATGAGAAATTATCATGTAAATAATTGCGCCATCTGTTTGTGAAATTGGGAACTACGTTGTCAATTTTCAACTAATCAAATAAATATTAATAAGAAAATCATAACGCCATCTATAGGGCAAAGAGGGAACTAATCAATAGGCGACATCTTGCGGAAGGAGGAAGAACTACTTCAGCAGTATTAGGAATGGTTTGAATTTACTAAGTTTAAAAAGCGAAGTACTAGGAATCATTGAGTTGAAAACGCGAAGTACCACTAAATTTCCTTTACTGGGTTCCTTACATTTAATTGAGAATTATCAAGGCAATATTATCAAGGCCGAGGCCAAGTGTAGGTAGATAATGGCGCGAGATTTGTCTAACAAACGGCCATCGCGTATTCAAAATTCGAATGTAGTGATACGTTAATGGAGTTTTCGGGTATTGGAAATAAAATTTGGTATTGACGGGCCGCCATCATGGAAATCCCTTGCACTTCATGCAGGTTGACGTTTACGGGGTTTTCATTGAAACCTAGGGATCCCTTGGAGAGTGAAGTGAAGTTGTTTCATGAGGAATATCTCTCACCCTTTCACGCTTGTGACATGTTTCATATATTCTAGCTCATTCTTTCAGTTCTATGTTTTACTTTAATGGAGGAAATGTCGTCATTTTCTCTCACTCTTTCACACCTATGTGATAATTAGTATAGGACTATCTTTATTTTCTTCTTCGAACTGAAGTAGTAGTTTTTCATAGGGAATTTTTGGAGCATGGGAGAAGCGGTATAAAACGTCCAGCGCGGTAGCGGGAGCTCATTATTATTCGTCGGATTTTCCTAGTGAATTTAACTTTGGTGATTATTTCAAATAACTGAGAGTCTTGTTGTTCGCTTGAACCTTGCTGGTTGCATTTTTGAGTTGCCAAAGTGTGTCAGACTAAGAGCCAAGGTACCCCTTGGGTTAGTACGACATTTTTGATCTTGTGGTTGATTCCCTGGCGACAGATTTCTTGGGAAGCCTCTGCTTGATTATATTTGGTAATTTGATTATAGCGATTAGCTCGGAGAGATTCTAACGTGGTGTTTTCGTGGTTCTATGAATTGCGGAGGCATAGCGAAGGGATTTCTATCTGCGCAGAGGCAATTAGTTATCGCGGTCGAAATAATTGATTGTTTTTGAAGTTCGTGCTTTTGTAATTTAACTTAGTTGAGTGTTGCTGAAATAGTATTCTTGTGTCATGCTAAGGTGTGCCTTGGAGATGCAGGAATATTATGGAAGTGACTTTGTTTTATTTTACGCAAAGAACAATCAATTATATTTTAAAGTTTTGTTAGATTCACTAGTGAGGCAATAACAGAGACATGGTTCTTTGTTAGAGAATAGTGTGTAGCCGCTGTCTCCTCGTTTTTTATTATTACGAGTTGCTAGCTACTCGGGCATTGGTTTATTTAGAGCGAGCGCTTATTTGACAAAACTCTGGATACACCCTTGCGTCGCAGCCTTATTTATATATTTATCTATACACAAACATATAGGGAATTGTCAAGTTCATGGCGTGATCCCAATCCTATTGCTCGAACTTGACACTTTTGGGTTATAGGGACACACTTAGGTACACACCTAGCTGCGAACCCACAGCGCTTTCTCTTAATTTCACTCTGCTAGCAAATCTTCATTGCACAATCGAAGATTTGACATCACACACTACACGTTTAAAGTAAATGTGAAGCTGATTGCTTCTAGCTTGTCTCAACACAGTAGAAATTGCGGGGTTAGAGGGATAGGCTGGGCGATAGACACATTAGGCTAGGGATCGCGTTTTATTGGGAGTCAATAACTTAGTTAGGCAATTTAACCTTCCAAATAACTTCTTTATTGAATTTAGCATCAGTTTTAGCTTGGGGAATGGGTCAGTGTTTTGTATTGAAAATTATCCGAGGTCAAGCAAAGCAGTACCTTAGTCAATCTTCATACCATGTGGGTGAAATTGTCTAGCAAACAAGGATTGTTTTTGATATGATTCAGTGTCTCCGTTTCACAGGTTGAGATTTGGTGTAACATTCGATCCAAACCTTAAGATAACTTACCTTATGAATATTCAGCACGATGATGGTAGGAAATAAAATTATACCAATTTATAATTAAACTCAATAAATAGAGTTCTGTTCAGTCTAATAAAAAGAGACTAACTTGATAATATAAAATTATAAAGTGTTATAAAACATTTTCATAACCATTATAAATAAATATTCATCTTCGCATCCGAACTGCCTAGTAAGGAGTTTGAGCTGTGAACCTTTTAGAAAAATCTAATGGGAAATATTTGAAGGTAGAAATCTAAAAACTACTTTTCCAAATAAATGGAATTATCAGTTAGGATCAGAGCTATTTAGTGAAGAATTAGTTCTATTGATTTTTTGAATTTACCTAAGGGTATATTTTTATTGAAACTAAAACCTTTTTATTCTAAAATTTATGGAATAATAATTTGCTTCTCAAGTTGTAAATTCTTGCACTGTGAAATGATAGATAAAGAAAGTCTATTCATTCACAAAATAAAGTAAAATAAATATTCATATTATAATAATGTAAATTTTGCAGAGAATTTGCCTGTATTTTATTATTGGATTTGAAACTTAAGTAAAATAAATACTTACTAATATTTCTTGTTCAGCACAAGAATGAAGTGCAAATGAACATAGAATTTACTCAATATTAAATGTAAATTTCAGAGAAGAAATCAATAACAATTTATGTCCAAAAGAGACGACATAACTTTGTTATATTATAAAATCTTGAAGCACACATGTGAAGTTTCTTGCTGGTTCTTTTCTTCATGATAAGTGCTTTACGAACCAGTGGTACTCATAAATTATTTAAATGAATAAAGTAAAGTTAAATGTAATAAAATTATTTTAGAGAAAAAAAGTTGGAGGGAAACCCAATTCCACAAGAGGTGAGGTTTACTAGGTTCAGCGGGTCGGAGCTGTCCTTTTACCAACAAACAAAAATGTTTGTATGATTTTTAGCATACAATTAATTCATTTTATCAAATTTCTAATATTTATATTTTATTTCAATGGAAAAATGTCTGAGTAAAGTTCACAGTATTTAAATGAAGTCTCAGTATAATTTAACTACTAAGAAGTTGATAATGAGTTTCAATCTAGTAGTAAAAGAAGGCAAAATACTTTAAATTTAGCTAATTAATTTCCTTTACTATCTTTTGCACTGAATGAGTAGGGTACTTTTAACTTTGCGGCATACATACCTACGTTATTGTCCTAGTAAGCATCGCACTAATAGTTGTTATATTATGCATTATAAATTCACTTTAATCTATCTAAAAGCTTCCTTTAGCTAAGCATTATAATTCTAGCATTTAGGCAATTAAAACTAGAAATAAAGAAGGCAGGGTAGGTTTATTCATTTAATTACTTACGTCTGTTTGATAAATCACTATTACTTTTCTTACAACTAATCACTTCAATATTCTATTATTTTCACTGATAGGGTTGTTATCACTATAGCCAGCTTTCCAAGAGATTACATACTTTCCCTAGTAAGAGTCTTGGTTAATTCGGGTTCATAATGTAGGTCCTACCACTAGAACGATCATGTCAAAGGCCATAATAATTAATTTAAATTCTCGGATTAGCTAGTTACATTATTTCTATTTAGTTACATTATTTGTGGTTCCTGCGAAATTTATATCTATTTTATTTATGTTCTGTTAGGTTTAGTAACGTAGGTCTGTAAAGGGGGTGGTTACAATGTGGGGCCGCGATCAGGATATATCTATTTATTTATATTATTCTAGGTCCTGTAAAGGGTAGGTTACAATGGGGTGCCGTGGCGTAGGATCTGTTTATTCTATTTATTTATGTGGTGCTCCATTTGAGCACACAATTTGTTGTCGTGTGGGTTGTGAGAGGTACGTGATTTCTTGGAAAGTTGACTTCAATTCACTAGGTTACTCATTTCACTAACACTTTTGCACATAGCGTTTGTCTTCAGACGAGAGCTTCGAGGTTGTAGGCAAAGTCAGATTCTTCGTTTTTCATTTGCTGAATGACTCTTCTGAAAAGGAACAAAATTGGGAGTTTAGTTGGGTTGGTCAAGTCTTAAAACGATTAGCGAGTAGATTTTACGTGATGGGGGGGCGAAAGCCCATGTATTTGTTTCTATTTAGTTACCTGTTTAGCGTGGATAATAGATTTCCATGGGTTTAATGTCCGATTGGTTTCTTGATTAGTTTCTCTTGATTTGCAGTTTTGCAGCATGTTTTCTTCGTTACTCGACGTGTTGAAGTTTATATTGGTTGTTAATTCGGGCTTCTAGGTTGAAAAATGGGAAAATCTTCTAGTTATTTGCAGATTTTTGATACGTTGTTTGTTCATGTATTGCATTATCTTGTCGTGCACGAGCGTTTCACAAAATGGCGGCCGTCGGGCGACACCGCGCGACACCGTGGCGCCGCGCTGGCTGCCGTGTGCTGCGATGTTCAGAGCGCTGCGCTGTGTTGTTTGAGCGAAAAGGGGCGATTCTGGAGTGCAACTGGTAGATGTTGTATTGTTGTGGGCGATATGGCTTGCGAGGAGAAAATCGGTAGGCTAGTTGTTGTTATTCATTTGTATTTTTATTATTATACTAGCTTTTGCCCGTGACTTCGTCCGCGTGAACTGTAAAAAACAGGGTGTGTTCTTTGCTTTGGTCTTTGGTGTGGAGGACAGATGGTTTATTGCCTGTGTGTTTTACTGATAAGCTAGTTTCCCTATTCAAAATTTCATCCATATTTGTTGAGCCGTTTCTCTAAAATTAACTTTATTTAAAATTTCATCCATATTGGTTGAGCCGTTTCTTAAAAATAACTTTATTTAGAATTTTATCCATATTTGTTGAGCCGTTTCTCTAAATTAGCTATATTAAAAATTTTATCCATATTTCTTCAGCCGTTTCTCTAAATTAACTTTATTTAAAATTTTATCCATATTTGTACAGCCTTTTCTTTAAAATAGCTGTATTTAAAATTTCATACATATCTGTTCAGCCGTTTCTCTAACTACCTAACTGGATTTCAAATTTCATCCATATCTGTTCAGCCTTTTCTATAAACTAACTGGATTTCAAATTTCATCCATATCTGTTCAGCCGTTTCTATAAACTAACTGGATTTCAAATTTCATCCATATCTGTTCAGCCGTTTCTATAAACTAACTGGATTTCAAATTTCATCCATATCTGTTCAGCTGTTTCTTTAAACTTAGTGTATTTCAAATTTCATCCATATCTGTTCAGCCGTTTCTTCAAACTAGCTGTAATTCATATTTCATCCATATCTGTTCAGCCGTTTCTTTAAACTTAGTGTAAAATAAATTTCATCCATATCGGTTCAGCCGTTTCTTTAAGCTATCTCTATTTCAAGTATCATCCATTTCTATTCAGCCATTTCAGCGTGAAGGAGTAACATTTGACTTTTATGAACTAACTATAAATAATAATTCCATTTAATGACGTTTAGCCAAATTCAGAAACAAAAAAACAATTAAGATTAGATTGCGGATTTATTGTAGGTAGATTACCGTAAGAAACGAGAATAGGCCCTCTATTTTATTTCGAAGGTCTATGTCATGCACACACTCATAGGGTTAATTTGCATTCATTCAATCATTCACTCAAGTCAGGGCATTCACAGACAAACTTTTCTTTTTTTTGTTCTAGCTAGACACAGATTAAAAAAAATAAATAAGTGAGAGCTGTCAATATTGTCAATAGATTATTGGGATGTTTTTGGAAAATAATTACCTTATTTTTCGGGTCCACTACCAGGTTTACTACGTCTTTCCGAGACACATTTGGCCTCGTTACATTTTACCTATGATTATCTATGAGACCTATGAGAATAATGTAAATATTTCACAGGGAAAATAGCTTTTGAAACATAATGAAACGGCAGGGTTTTCTATCATGTAATTAATTTACTATCATAATAAGCATTGCACTGAGTGCTGCGCTGAGTGGTCTCTTCATCCATCTGTGGGGGTGCCACTGGACGCTGTATGAATCATCTCATTGCGAAGCGTAGACGAAAGGAATTTGTTTTAGAACATTATTTTCTCTAGTAGTATTGCGGACTCTTGAAGGTTCTCTTCATCTCTTCATGGCGGCACTATTTATCCTGCTAAGTTCAATTTTTCTCTTTCACTGAACTTAGGATCTTGTCGGAGTCTCGGTTTTTGTGGTAGAAGTTGTCGTGAACAATGTAGATTCATTTTCTTTCTTGTTGAGGGTATTCTGAAATAGAGAGTAATGCAGAAGTTAGAAAAAGCAAATTCATAAGGATGGGGGGGCGGACTTCAGTTTTTTCGAGCGGACTCTGGTATTTGTAAGTTCGGGGGGGCGATTTTGTTCTGATCTATGATGGCCTAGTGGTAGAACGATGAACTTGGAGGCGAGAGACTAAGGTTTGGTTACCGCAGCGGGCATGTAGCTATAACTTTGTTTATTTCAGGATTGCAGGTACCTACGTTTGTGAATTTTTTGTGGCAGTGCTACTCGCTAGTCATTGTGAGAGAACCTGAGCGTAAGGGAGAATATACTTTTAGCAATAGGCGCCAGTTTGAGTGGTGATAGTGTTTTAACCTCACTTTCTGAAAGAGAGGATCTTTGTCCGGCTGGTGGGAATGTGCAGTTGTACGGGCTATTTCTTGCTTTCTTACCTTATCTTAGCCTTCTTTTGCTTGCGGTTGGTGAAAAAACAGGCACGTAGAGATTTTGTTTGTAGCTCATTGTCCAATTTCAGGTTGCTTTGTTGTTTTGAATTTGCTAAATACACCGTTCCCTCCGACGTATTTGTGCGTAGTAATGACGAATGGAGATTAGGGGATGTTCCAGGGCACAACTATTGAGGAATATAATGAAGAATAAGCTAGTTAATCGCATGAAAATAAACTTTGTTTTTGTTTTGTCGTTTGGTTGAACTTGACGTTTGGGTTGACACTTCCGTGAGGTTGCGTTCCGAAATCACAAAAAGTTGTCGCATGTTCTCTTTCACGAACTTTTGAATTTCTTTGTCATAAAGTTTCTTCTTTTCTTTTGTCGGGAGCAGACTGCAGATCCACGTTGTGTAAAGTCTTCAAAGATTTTATTCGGAACAAATTGGTCTACCTACTTTTAGATTAACTTTTCGCGGTGTTTTCTTTCACTCTAAGGTTGCTAGATCTCATTTTAAATTATCTTGCCAGCGAACATTTGTGTACACGTGAGCTTGTGACACCATAGCTGGGAAACCCCTCGACTGATTTGGCTTGTGTTCGAGTTTAGAGATTCTTTTGGTTTCTTTTGCCCGCTTACTAGATTTCATGACGATCGGACCAAGTTTGCTCAGGTTGTCGTCGAACGATCATACATACAAACATACAGACATACAAGCGCCGGATTGTTCCAGCAGACTCTGAAAACTTCTATCACTTCGCCTCACTCGCTCGTTCATCAGACATTCAGACATACAGGTGCCGGATTGATCCAGTGGACTCGGAGAACTTCTCTTGCTCTTGCTTCTTAGCTCACTCGTTCAACAAACTTACAAACGTACAGACATTCAGACATACAGGTGCCGGATTGTTCGGGTAGACTCGGAGAACTTCTCTTGCTTCGCTCACTCGTTCTACAAGCTAGAAGATGACGGTGATAAGACGGTGCGCCTGCTACGAACGTGCTGGCAAACTTTCCCAAGCAGTGAGTTTACGTTAATCAGGCGCTTCGATGTTGGTACATGATGGTCAAATTTGACAGGGTAGAATCTCTCTCTCATGCTAGGCGTGCAGCACAATCGTTTGCAGGGTAATATCAAAGTTGTCAAACTCAAATTCAGTTTCTCAAGTTCATTATTTTGTTTTGCTTAGATTTTACCTACAGTGTAAACTTACTCGGTTCTAAGTCGGTTAATACGAATATAAATCAAACACAATACATACTTACATGTTCCATATCTGCTTATTTGTTTAATCAAACGAATCTAAAGCTAGCATGCTATATTTTAGCAACTGAAACTTATTTACTTGTCTGTAATTAGTGCAATAATAATTTTGGAAAACGGGTTGTCTTAACATGTAATATCTTTTAGCATCTAGGATTGTGTAAAAATAACCAAATTCAGGCTTGTTACTAGATCCTTATTTACTTTTCTTTCACGGTAGCTTTTACCCGCGACTTTGTCCGCGCAGACTTGGTTTTTCCGTTATCACGAAAAAAAAAGAAATAGCCTAGATGTAGCACTCAGCGATAGATAAGCTTCCCATTAGTGCGGGAGTTTTTAAAGTCCGATCAGTGGTTTCGAAGATTACTCCTTACATACATAATTACGTACACACGACAGCACATTAGAGTGTGCGCTTTTGTTGTAAAAATAGCTTGTAACGTAACTGAGTAGAGTGCTGGCATGTAGGGATCGATGTGCTGTCGTGGTACAAACTTTTCTTCTTCATAATAGCGTAGTTAGACGGACAAAGCGGAATTATCAGACAACGGTCTAGATTTTAGATGTAACTTAGCACGGGCTGTGCTATATTTTGGCTAGTATTAGTAAGGAGGTACGATGAACTAGATGAAGAGCTTTCGGTTTTGAAATGGAGTCATTAAAATCGGGTGGAATAGAATGTTTCAGTACCTAAAGTATTTTATTATTTCAGTACCTAACGTAATTGAGAACTCTTGCTATGAAAAGCTGTGATAGTCACTTTTCCAGCGTTACAAAATTAATATACACAGCCACTGTAGGTAGGTAGGTCGATTAAAACGTTCGATTGTCGCATTCCATTCCGTATCGTCATTTGAAGACGCCACATACCTATCATGCAATTGATTAATTCGCGTAGACCGGTAGCTAAGTAGTTAGCGCAATAGATAACGCACTGGACCGGTGATCTGAAGGGAGATGGTTCGAAACCAGCCCCTGGAAATAAAATAGTTTTTTTTTTCTTTTCTTTGTGTGGATAAACTTTTATAATATTCAGAATTTATTAATTCTCTACAGATTAAGTTGCATGTTAATTATAGAATAGCTATAGGGTCGCGGAATTATTGCATTAGTGTTACATTGTAGATCTAGAGCCGTGTACACGTCATTTCAATAATCTCAAGAACCTTAATAAAATTGAAATTGAATGATTCAATTCGGTGTTGAATCACTACAGAAATTGAATGTTGTTTGGGTCTATCTGTATGGTCATTAGGGTAAAAGATTCTAAAAGCTATTTGAGTAAAATACATTCTTGTATGTATGTAGGTACCTATGTTTTGAGCAAGCATTTTTTTTATTGAACTTTTGGGCAGGTGCAGATTATGCTAAGTACTTATGCATAATCTAGGTTGATTACAAAGTAGGAATATTAACTCTTCTGTCATAATCATCATTATTATGTTTCAAATAATATGTATCATCTGAGAGATTAATTAATTTATGAGCTTTTTATAAGGAAATGAGTTTGGGACATGTTATGTATTGCAATTTCAGGAATATTAACTCTTCTGTCATAATCATCATCATTATGATTTAAATAATATGTATCATCTGAGAGATTAATTAGGTAATTTAAGAACTTTTTATAAGGAAAATGAGTTTGGGACATGTTATGTATATTGCGATTTCAGGAATATTAACTTTTCTATCATAAACATCATCATTATGATTCAAATATTTATCATCTAGGAAATAATTACTTTAAGAATTTTATTCATCCTGCACTTCATTCGGAAGATATGTTTGGACATGTTATGTGTTACAATTTCATTACAAAATGTTGGTAGAAGGAAATTAAAACCAAGCTTTGAAAGTAAGTAGGGTCGGGTAGTTAATAACGGACCGGTGACATATTAAATTATTTATTTATTATTGCGGTATTTACGACTGGAATATTATTGGTATAAATTGCACAATTGCATTGCCTGGCGCAGGATCGTGAGAGCTGGCGTGAGCATGGGGAGACTTTTGCTCAGTGGTGGGTGCTAGCAGGCTGATGATGATGATGATGAAATTGTAGGGACAGGGTGTTTTATTATGAACCACTGAAATAAATTTTTATAATTTTTCTAACTAATTCACTAATATTTTTATATCGAAAACCGAAGGTTGACGGTTTGTAATACCTATAGGGTTAAATAGCATGTTATGGACCACCAAAGAAAACTTTTTTTAACCTATGAATTACCTGGAAGACATTGCTATTAGCAATAGGGTCGCCAGTTGTATTTTAATATTAATACTGTTTATCCTTATATTGTGTTTTAGTGTAATAAAGAGAGTTCTATTCTATTCTAAATTACTAAAAGCTCGTTGAGAAAAATAACAAGTAAAAAGGTTGTACCTAGTATGGGGCCTGGTATTAGGAAATTGAACGTTGAATTTAATTGTTGAATCATATTATTCAATTCACTTTGGGAGGGTAAAGTGATCATTGGAACAAGACGTTGTTGTGCCATTGAACTGTATAAATCACCTCGTTGCGTAGAAGCAAAGGTTCAATTTATTTAAGATTACTTATTTTATTTAAAAAAAAAATGTATTAAATCAATTATTATTGGAGATAAATGTTTTGGAGTTTAAGGTATTTGATATCTTAGCAATCGATTTTAATCAAATACAGTTTTGGCAGGTGATAAATTAGTTTGGTTAAGAAAGATCTGGTATTCATAGATTTTTAGAGAAAAGGAAGACCTAGTGAGTTTATTAAAGTTTTCCCAGAGTTTTGTGCAATGTGAACTACATTATCTTTTTACTAAATGGAAAAACAGGTTGGGGATTGTTGTTTTAACAAATGAACCAGTTATAAAAAAAAAAAAACACTGACTCATTTGAATACATTACTGTAGTATAACTTTGGTTTACCGCTTCTTCTTTACGTGGGCTTGTGATTCAAATAAGTGGCGTAGAAGAAACGAAAGAGAGAGAATGAAAAGGTGAATGGTGATTCAAGAGATGTATGATTATTATCCTGACTAAAATGTATTTATTGACTTGTCTGACAATTACTTTAATATTATATTATATGTATTTTAAAAAGGGCTTAATTGAATCAAAAGATTTCCATACGGGAAGAAGCCAAGTTTATGAACATAGAAACTTTGATACACACACACATTAACAAATACCTTCCTATAAGAGATGGGCATAGATTGTAGATCCGTCATTCAAGAGACACGCTCATGCAAAGCAGGCTTATATGGAGGTCTAACTCTACATGCAGCCACTTGATTTGGCAATCATTTTCCCCACACTAAGTCGTGCGAATGGAGAATCATAACAAACGTTTGAGTATTCTTGGTGTCAATATTAATAAGAATTTTATATTTAGCTTGGGACATGTTGATATTTTGAAACTTTTCTATTGGAATAAAAAGTTTCTGGTTTTAGAAATGTTGAGATAACATTGCTAAAGAAGGAGGAGAAGAATATTAGTTAATTTTTCGAGATTTGACATCAGGCTGATTCTCCTTTCACATACTTTAACACACACCAAATTTTATGATGCGATTTCGTTAAATGGATGTCGGGATATGGGGCGGAAGGACTTGTATAGTAAATTATCAATCTTAAAGGATGGTCGGGAGAGGCTACTGTCTCTAGGTCTATAGAGGGGAAAGTTCATTTATCGAGCTGCGCAGTACAATGATGAAAACGGAGGCTCCATGAAAGAACCTTCTTTCCTTATGAAAGAGAAGAGATTCACAACCTTTTCTTCCCTCATAACAATGGACTCCGTAAATCTTGGGCGAGAAGTTGCTTTACATGATTCAGATGTCAGCTGTTCTGTTATTCATATTCTGAGGTGGTTGACTATTATTTGGTTTAAAATACACACCACACACAAAAAGAATACAGCAAAGGGGAAGTGTTCATAAACTTTGATAGAGTCATTTGTGAATGTCATTTAATTTCTTTGGGGTAGAAGTTTGCTTCAGTTCTTCACTTGCACAATCTTCGAGGGGCGCTGAGACGAACCAGATTGATTTTCCAATCGATTCGCCCAACATTCACAAATAAATAAATAAAATGAGAAATTATCATGTAAATAATTGCGCCATCTGTTTGTGAAATTGGGAACTACGTTGTCAATTTTCAACTAATCAAATAAATATTAATAAGAAAATCATAACGCCATCTATAGGGCAAAGAGGGAACTAATCAATAGGCGACATCTTGCGGAAGGAGGAAGAACTACTTCAGCAGTATTAGGAATGGTTTGAATTTACTAAGTTTAAAAAGCGAAGTACTAGGAATCATTGAGTTGAAAACGCGAAGTACCACTAAATTTCCTTTACTGGGTTCCTTACATTTAATTGAGAATTATCAAGGCAATATTATCAAGGCCGAGGCCAAGTGTAGGTAGATAATGGCGCGAGATTTGTCTAACAAACGGCCATCGCGTATTCAAAATTCGAATGTAGTGATACGTTAATGGAGTTTTCGGGTATTGGAAATAAAATTTGGTATTGACGGGCCGCCATCATGGAAATCCCTTGCACTTCATGCAGGTTGACGTTTACGGGGTTTTCATTGAAACCTAGGGATCCCTTGGAGAGTGAAGTGAAGTTGTTTCATGAGGAATATCTCTCACCCTTTCACGCTTGTGACATGTTTCATATATTCTAGCTCATTCTTTCAGTTCTATGTTTTACTTTAATGGAGGAAATGTCGTCATTTTCTCTCACTCTTTCACACCTATGTGATAATTAGTATAGGACTATCTTTATTTTCTTCTTCGAACTGAAGTAGTAGTTTTTCATAGGGAATTTTTGGAGCATGGGAGAAGCGGTATAAAACGTCCAGCGCGGTAGCGGGAGCTCATTATTATTCGTCGGATTTTCCTAGTGAATTTAACTTTGGTGATTATTTCAAATAACTGAGAGTCTTGTTGTTCGCTTGAACCTTGCTGGTTGCATTTTTGAGTTGCCAAAGTGTGTCAGACTAAGAGCCAAGGTACCCCTTGGGTTAGTACGACATTTTTGATCTTGTGGTTGATTCCCTGGCGACAGATTTCTTGGGAAGCCTCTGCTTGATTATATTTGGTAATTTGATTATAGCGATTAGCTCGGAGAGATTCTAACGTGGTGTTTTCGTGGTTCTATGAATTGCGGAGGCATAGCGAAGGGATTTCTATCTGCGCAGAGGCAATTAGTTATCGCGGTCGAAATAATTGATTGTTTTTGAAGTTCGTGCTTTTGTAATTTAACTTAGTTGAGTGTTGCTGAAATAGTATTCTTGTGTCATGCTAAGGTGTGCCTTGGAGATGCAGGAATATTATGGAAGTGACTTTGTTTTATTTTACGCAAAGAACAATCAATTATATTTTAAAGTTTTGTTAGATTCACTAGTGAGGCAATAACAGAGACATGGTTCTTTGTTAGAGAATAGTGTGTAGCCGCTGTCTCCTCGTTTTTTATTATTACGAGTTGCTAGCTACTCGGGCATTGGTTTATTTAGAGCGAGCGCTTATTTGACAAAACTCTGGATACACCCTTGCGTCGCAGCCTTATTTATATATTTATCTATACACAAACATATAGGGAATTGTCAAGTTCATGGCGTGATCCCAATCCTATTGCTCGAACTTGACACTTTTGGGTTATAGGGACACACTTAGGTACACACCTAGCTGCGAACCCACAGCGCTTTCTCTTAATTTCACTCTGCTAGCAAATCTTCATTGCACAATCGAAGATTTGACATCACACACTACACGTTTAAAGTAAATGTGAAGCTGATTGCTTCTAGCTTGTCTCAACACAGTAGAAATTGCGGGGTTAGAGGGATAGGCTGGGCGATAGACACATTAGGCTAGGGATCGCGTTTTATTGGGAGTCAATAACTTAGTTAGGCAATTTAACCTTCCAAATAACTTCTTTATTGAATTTAGCATCAGTTTTAGCTTGGGGAATGGGTCAGTGTTTTGTATTGAAAATTATCCGAGGTCAAGCAAAGCAGTACCTTAGTCAATCTTCATACCATGTGGGTGAAATTGTCTAGCAAACAAGGATTGTTTTTGATATGATTCAGTGTCTCCGTTTCACAGGTTGAGATTTGGTGTAACATTCGATCCAAACCTTAAGATAACTTACCTTATGAATATTCAGCACGATGATGGTAGGAAATAAAATTATACCAATTTATAATTAAACTCAATAAATAGAGTTCTGTTCAGTCTAATAAAAAGAGACTAACTTGATAATATAAAATTATAAAGTGTTATAAAACATTTTCATAACCATTATAAATAAATATTCATCTTCGCATCCGAACTGCCTAGTAAGGAGTTTGAGCTGTGAACCTTTTAGAAAAATCTAATGGGAAATATTTGAAGGTAGAAATCTAAAAACTACTTTTCCAAATAAATGGAATTATCAGTTAGGATCAGAGCTATTTAGTGAAGAATTAGTTCTATTGATTTTTTGAATTTACCTAAGGGTATATTTTTATTGAAACTAAAACCTTTTTATTCTAAAATTTATGGAATAATAATTTGCTTCTCAAGTTGTAAATTCTTGCACTGTGAAATGATAGATAAAGAAAGTCTATTCATTCACAAAATAAAGTAAAATAAATATTCATATTATAATAATGTAAATTTTGCAGAGAATTTGCCTGTATTTTATTATTGGATTTGAAACTTAAGTAAAATAAATACTTACTAATATTTCTTGTTCAGCACAAGAATGAAGTGCAAATGAACATAGAATTTACTCAATATTAAATGTAAATTTCAGAGAAGAAATCAATAACAATTTATGTCCAAAAGAGACGACATAACTTTGTTATATTATAAAATCTTGAAGCACACATGTGAAGTTTCTTGCTGGTTCTTTTCTTCATGATAAGTGCTTTACGAACCAGTGGTACTCATAAATTATTTAAATGAATAAAGTAAAGTTAAATGTAATAAAATTATTTTAGAGAAAAAAAGTTGGAGGGAAACCCAATTCCACAAGAGGTGAGGTTTACTAGGTTCAGCGGGTCGGAGCTGTCCTTTTACCAACAAACAAAAATGTTTGTATGATTTTTAGCATACAATTAATTCATTTTATCAAATTTCTAATATTTATATTTTATTTCAATGGAAAAATGTCTGAGTAAAGTTCACAGTATTTAAATGAAGTCTCAGTATAATTTAACTACTAAGAAGTTGATAATGAGTTTCAATCTAGTAGTAAAAGAAGGCAAAATACTTTAAATTTAGCTAATTAATTTCCTTTACTATCTTTTGCACTGAATGAGTAGGGTACTTTTAACTTTGCGGCATACATACCTACGTTATTGTCCTAGTAAGCATCGCACTAATAGTTGTTATATTATGCATTATAAATTCACTTTAATCTATCTAAAAGCTTCCTTTAGCTAAGCATTATAATTCTAGCATTTAGGCAATTAAAACTAGAAATAAAGAAGGCAGGGTAGGTTTATTCATTTAATTACTTACGTCTGTTTGATAAATCACTATTACTTTTCTTACAACTAATCACTTCAATATTCTATTATTTTCACTGATAGGGTTGTTATCACTATAGCCAGCTTTCCAAGAGATTACATACTTTCCCTAGTAAGAGTCTTGGTTAATTCGGGTTCATAATGTAGGTCCTACCACTAGAACGATCATGTCAAAGGCCATAATAATTAATTTAAATTCTCGGATTAGCTAGTTACATTATTTCTATTTAGTTACATTATTTGTGGTTCCTGCGAAATTTATATCTATTTTATTTATGTTCTGTTAGGTTTAGTAACGTAGGTCTGTAAAGGGGGTGGTTACAATGTGGGGCCGCGATCAGGATATATCTATTTATTTATATTATTCTAGGTCCTGTAAAGGGTAGGTTACAGTGTGAGTGGAATTCGTAGGGTTCTTCATCCATGACCTCTAGACTTGCAAAGGTGCAGATATTTTTTGTTAAAAGGTCTTTTAATATTAGGGGCGGTTGGTGAAAACGGGCATTTGGCCCGTAATATCAATCACAGTTTAAACTCAGACCATAGATTAAACCTCGCATTATGTATGAAAATTTATCGACAGATAGGGTTTAAACTAGCTTTTTTGGTTTAAACTGTGATTGATATTACGGGCCTAATAAGGCTTTTTGAAGCGAAAATTGTATTTTTTGTGATACCTACTAAAATAAAAGCGGAAGTGTAAAATATAGTCAGTATCACTTGGTGAAGCTTAATAGGTAAGTTCTTCTATAATACATGATCAGCGTGTGAGGTGAGCTACACTTTATGTTCCGCCGAGAGTGAAAGTGAAATTCCTTTGAAAGCTCTCCGCAGATCGCCCACGAGCGCGAGTTAGTGTAAATAAGAAATAACAATTCAAAGGCTCCGTAAGGCTAAATCCCGCGACTTGAAAGGTCTTGTTCTCGGGAGGCCGCTTACACTTTAAAAGTTAAAAACAACTAGGGGCGCTTTATTTTTGCGTTTATTTCTTTTGTCTGCCTTTATCCCAAAAGAGATTCAGATTTCCAGTTGAAATGAAATAGTATTGATCTCGGCCTGGAGACATACCTGTCTCTTCAACGTGGTACTTATTTGTGTAATTATTTCTTACTTGCGCTTAGTCCAACAACTTTTTTGTTCTTGTAATTTTTATCGAAATCGAACTTAACTAATTACATTAACTCTCCAAATTGAACAAGTATGGCCCCCCGGCAGTTAATGTTCCAAGACTATTTTATTATTAACTGTTTCTAACACCAACAACGATGCGACGTAGAACTAATTACTTTCTATAAACCCGTTATCACGTATTAACTAGATCCTCTAGTTTTCAGATAAAAGACTTATAAACTGAGGGGGGTTCAAACTCCATTATATTGCTAATGCTCTATCTTTAGCCCGAGCGCCTCTATCTCCGCTGAAGAGAGTGGTCCGGCACAATGCGCCTTTCATCTCTTTGTGACAGTAACCACCGGCATTACGAGCCGACAAATAAAATCGTCAACGGCCGTAGTAAGGACATCGCTCAACGAAGACTTACAAAAAGTCCGCTTCGACTCTATTTTCTGCTTCAGGATTACCTAAATAGGAAAGGGGACCTAGAACGGGGGGCAGAAATGTGAACAGCAACCGACGAGGTACGACGTACGAGGGAAGCTAGAGATCCGTGCCTCCGTAGAAGGCGTGCATAAGAACGCACGTGTTCAAGAAGAAGAAAAGCTCTAAGGAGGTCATTATACCACGTGTTACAAAACATCCCAAGTCTTTTTACAGGGTGTCACCTACTGGTCAACAAGATGGTAATTCTGTATTGATTTTTTTTATTTTATGACGTCAAAATTTGGTCAAAGTAGCTTCTTCGTGGCCTTCCTCTACCTCTCTTTCCTTCTATCTTTCCTTCTATTATGTTGGTTATGAATTTGTCGTGACGTAGCAAGTGGCCTAGCATCTTTCCTCTTCTGCATTCTATTGTCTTCATCAACGGTCATCTTCATCAAGGTGGATGTCGTGACGTACCAGGCTGCAAAGGAACTGGCCTGTGATCGAAGTGCATGGAGAATGCTGCACCGACAAGAGGATAACTCTTAAATATAATGATGATGACGTCAAAATAAAAAAGAAACAATACTTTTTTGTTTTTGATATAACCTCAAATTTAAAAATATTTTTGCGTATGTAGATGCACTTGCATAGCTTTTAATTGTTAAAACATTGTGAAAGTCAATAAAAACAATATTTAAACGGAACGTCAAGAGCAAAAAAAAATTAGGTGGTAATTCCTTCCACCGCGTACTATTACCCTGTAAAAAGAGTTAGGATTATTTGTAACACCTTGTATTAACGTTTGTGCAAAGCTTAGCTAACTTACATCGATAGTGTCTGCATAGCCTAGTCAAAATAAAGCTTCGAAGTTGTGAATATTGTGAATATAGCGCGCTCAACGTGTTCCTAGAGCTTAAACCAAAATTAGTACCGTAACAGTTATTTTGTGGTCACACGAATAAATAAATGACTTCCCAGTGAGGTGCGCTGGGCACGGAGATCTGGGCATACATAAATGTCGATATAAAAAAAATGTGCCGTTAAAATAAATTTAATAAATTGGGTCTATTGTATTCATTATTTTTTTTGACGATTGCAATGACAAAGGAGGCGCGATTCTGGCGCGGGGGCGTGACCGTAGGCCGGTGGTGGACGCCGGAATCGCACCCCACATATTGTGGCGCACATTATGACATGCCTTTATATCTTTAATTTGGCCGGCAAATACAGATAACGTTTTTATTCACCCCGTTGGGATAACTTGACGCGCGACTTGTATGAGATATCGAGGTGGCCACGCGTCAAGTTAACTCAAAGAGGTAGTAGGTACGGCTGTAACGGAAGCGGGTCGTGGTCGGCGACTTATTTTTATAGAAATAATAATGTTACTGTGCTATTTTATGAAGTGTTGATTTTTCCCCTCGGTGGGTCGTTAGGACGGTGGGTCGATGGGTCGATGGGTCGTTTGGGACTGATTGAAAGCTTGATGCCTCAAAGCAAAGCTGAAGGATGTGATCTCCCACAAAGGGTGAAGCCTCCTTTGTGAATGACGCTGCTACAGTTCTAATTACGGCGCTCACGTTTCAGTCCACTGCGGTTTTCATATTGCAATTGCATTGCGTAGGTATGTTTTAAATAAGCACAAACTACACGCGTTTATTATACTAATAGTTCGCTCGAACTGGGAATTCGCGAGCCCATATCTCGGCAACCCCTTGACCGATTTCGCTCATGTTCAAACTTAAAGAAATATTTTTGTCTCATTTACCCGCTCACCAAATTTCATGACGTTCCGATCGATAATACTCAAGTTATCGTCGAACAAAAATTCATACATACAAACGCCGGATTGTTCAAGTAGACACGGAGACCGTCTCGTTCGCTCAGTCAAAAATACTATGAACTCACTAATTTGATTGGATCCGTCGAAATTTGCAATTCAATCCTTACCTATTGGATATCCAAACTCCAAAAGCAATATTTTGCTATCCCGCACGATCATAATTATCGTGCAATGGATAGCTTAATATTGTCAATTATTGCCAACGTAGATTAAGCAGCGATGTAGTTAAAGTAAGGCAATTTCAAACCGATAATTTTCAATAAACATAAAAATGTAGAGGTAGTTTTCTAGAAAGACCTGTTTTCTAGAAAGGTAGGTCAAACTGAAAGGATTTGTTTTTATTCACTTCGCCTTCAAGATATTTTATGACAGTGAAAGATTTTTTTTCTGGTCTTTTCCCTAAACTAAACTTTTTTGCCCACTTTAACTACCTACTTGACTAGGGCCAAATAATATAAATTTGCCTATCATCTATCAGAAAGTGCTGGTAATCGTTCATAAGTTAGTGCCTCCCCCTTTCAACACTATTTCTTTTGGCCTCCCACACACTCCACTTAGTAACTGTAAACAATGGAAAGCGGCAGTTGGTTTTTTTGGGTACCTACGAGTATGTCAGAAAATACAGAGTGAATTTTCCCGCAGGCCTTAAATATTTGGTTCCGAATCCGTAGTCAAGTCGTGTCTCAGCAATAGCAGTCTATTGATTTTAACTGCCGTTTCATTTATCATAGAGTCCTCTAATATTTTATCCGGCGGTGGAGGCCACACTAACTATTATACCAGAAGCACTACTCTAACCTTCGAGCGCCAGAGGTCTTCTTCTCAAATTACTTTTCTGTCTGACTACTTTGCAAACGGCCTACTTAGCAAACAGCCTATTTAGCATTTAGCCTACTTCTGAAAGTGACTACTTCACATACTTTTTTATATCGATTTAACGGTGTCACTTACTTTTATTTTGTCGGAATAGCCGACATGTTTCGACCTCGTCCGGAAGTCTTAATCATGGAGGAGGGAAGAACACATACCTACTGCCTAAATGCCGGTTTCTGATTTGAGAAATTCGCTTAGCAAGTAC